>JAHWFP010069935.1:103652-165511 GCA_023313725.1 Lithobius niger | reverse complement strand
TTTTCATTTAACCTTCGAACTATTATGCGGTGCGATTAACTTGGCGATTAACTTGACCAATGTACATTCAATGGCATCACATTATGCAACAAAATGAAATGCACTCCACTATTCGGGTAAGGCCAGTTCAAGCAAAAGTACGATTAATACTAACATGGAAAAAGCATGCGTTTGCAAGTGCAATCAAAACATAGTACGTTAGAGTTATCCTAACTAAATAAAAATCAATAATGCGATCAGGAGTGAAAGCAGAGCATTTTTGATGTTCAGACACTCAAACACTGCATTAGTCAATGACAATATTGCACTTTTTCAGAAAAGATAAATTCTGAAAATGTATATTATGAGAAACAAATGGATCTTGATGGTGCCGAGCTAGACATTCAAAAAAATGCAATGCCCAACCACCCTCCCTCCCTTACTCACCAACATAATCCCAAACAAATCGACACACGCAGACATCAAGTTAACCATAAAAGACTCTCAGTACATAGCAGAGACAATGTACTCCGAAAGAACTTCCAAAATTACACAACAACATCTTTCACTTACTTACACATGTGACAGGTTGGAGGTACTGGGCAGAACTGGAAGTTCTGGGTCATTCATGTTCTTACAGTAACGATGAAACGAAACCATTAATTCATTATTACGAATCCTTCTATACAGAATTCCTATTATTTCACGTTATCAGAATATTAACAACGTAGCCAAGAAGCACTGAAAACAGGCCAAAAAAGAGTTCCTGTATAGCTTAAGAACTGGTGCAAAACTGAGTTAAGAAAGGGGATGTATCCATACCATACACTCAAGTTCAATACCACAGATGCTCTATTAATATCCACTGTTTAGGGTAATCACACCACTATGACTAACTTCTTGCAACAGTCGACTGGTTATGGCACATTAAGAACTTTCTACTATACCGCCACTGGCTCGACCTTCTTTGGAGACCAGGCTACTAATTTACCATGTGAAGAATATGACCTAGGCACTACAGGAAACTAAGCTATTAATGAAGCGTACACTAAGTTTACATGACCATTTGAAACGTAGCTAATACAAAGCATAATTAAAAACTGGTAATTAGGAATAACAGAAGAATAAATGTCCTGACTTTTGTCATTTTTAACACACATTTGTGGTGCTTTCTCAGATTTGGTGTCACCTAGTGAAAGCGAGTTCATTAGGTGTTATCCCTTGTAAACACTTGCAAGTACAATGCGATGTTGGTGTTGCCAAAAGATTGCGGAAAAATGTACAGTCCCCCGCGTAGTTGGTGCTATGGCTGCGGCTGGATGCGTCAAATTTCCAAAGTCGCCACGTAATTGGTCTTGATGCACTTGAATTTCAGGTACATAATTTCGAAAATAAGTGACCACGACTAGGTAAAACACATAGCCTCACGTACGTGTGCCCACTAAATTTGTATATATCCTAATTTTCTAATGGATCAGGTGGTGATGCATCCACTTCACCCAAAAGGGAGAAAAGGAAGAAGTGGTTCAGCAAGAACACGCGTGAATCACATTCCTTGGCCGAACCACTTTCTGCCAACTAGTAAATAAGCGCCGTATTTCATTCGTTTTTCAAAGACTATTGCTAAAATGCATTTTGTAATGGTCATGTAAATGAGATTTGTCGGAAAACTGTAGTCATTTTAGCCGTTCACTGTAAGGAAAGTAGCATATTGGAAAATACACTTCGCCAGTCTGTAATGACACTCCTCAAGCTTGTCGAAATACAAAGCATAATAAAAACTGATGATTTGGGAAGAATAGTCTAGAACTAGTCACTAGTCACACAAGAGTAGTAGTCCCATTCAACAAACAAATGAAAGGTTCAAGATAAGAAACATTTTTATCGTGGAGAGAAACTTTATCAAATAGAAAACAAATTGATGTTTAAGGAATGGTTAAAGGGCAATTACATCCATTTTGACATGCATGTTTTACTTTTGGACCACTTAAACAATAACTACACACAAGAATTGCGGTACGAAGACGTACAACAATATAATTACTGCATCACCAAAACACGACACGGAGACCGCCATTGTTTTGCTGGAACGCGCACAAATTAATGCCGACAGAATGGTAGTCATCGATTTCGACTTGCAGCAGCCGATTAAGATAGCTCTGTTGGATATGAGAGATCAAACGTCGGACGGCCTTAGCTGGCCACTACTGTCGGCGGCCACTGGCCAGTTAAGGCCGTCGGCCGCTTGAGCTATCACAGCCTATCTTAGGTTGAAATCGATGGTTACCATATGTCAGCATTAATTTCTGCGCGTTCCAGCAAAACAATGGCGGCCTCCGTATCGTGTTTTGGTGCCTGCAGTAATTATATTGTTGTATCGGACGTACGTAACGTATTCTTACTGCAATTCTTGTGTTTAGTTTAGCTCTAACAAGCTTTTCCTTGAGGTTTTAGATACCACCATGTTTTCAATAACAATTACATGTTTTTGACCGTTTTACTTTTCAACACGGTAAGTAAAATGATGCTGGTGTGAGCATGCTTCGTATTATTGCTAGCTGGCTAAACGAGGCGAGTGTGTGCAAGATGCTTAAGGAAAGTTATCGCAAAGTCAAATTTAGGCTTGATCACCACCAATACCCTTATTCACTGGCCCTGAAATAAATGCCCAATATCGGAAATTAGTGGTGACAAGAACAAGCAAGAAAAACGGCCAGAGTAAACGAATGCGGCGTAAAGGGCGGGAAGTTCTTCCGCTAGGTTTGTCGCACCAGAAAGAGAAGGAGGCATTCAAGCAAAAGCACACAAGGCCTTAGGGCTGTTAAGCGAACTAAGGAAAATGCCATCAGGCAGAAGAAAGGATTCCAAATCTAATGTCAGTTGTGCACGCCTCTGTTGGCAGGTATTTAAACCAAAGCTTGTACGGTTCATGGCGCCTTTGTGAGCTTTACCGAACCTGGCTTCGGTCAATACTCTGCAAACTAGAGGGTAAAGAAAAGAGCAGAAAGGTTTTAAGGCTTTATATGCATTTTCTAACTCGCTTTAATTAAAATGTGTCCAGGGTGATTGGTATGTCTTTCTACTCTGAACTCTCATTCCATTTTGAATTATCACTGATTCACTGCTATCACATGTAATTATGCCCTGGCTCAAGAAAGTAACAAAATAATTTCAAGAAATGTATCAAGATGTTGCTCAGCACAGGCCTTTCACTCAAAGGTCAAATTATAATGACTGTCAAGAACCCAGGTACAGGCGACACAAATTGCAAAATGCCTTACAAAGAAAACACTTTTCTGTAAATTTGTCAATAAATATAAGCAAGTAATATTAACAATCATTAGATTTATTACGTTTAAGGAATGGAAATTGGAAGGGCCGAGCTGATCACCAACACCAACCCCAGTATAGTGCGAAAATGATTACAGAAAATAGCATAAGTCAATAAAAAGGGTGGAGAGAGTCACTTAAATCTAATAAAAGTGAACTAGTTCACTGAGCATAGATGATGTTTAAAGAATACAGGCCTGGTGGACAAAACAACGTGCACAGGTAGGACGTTCCAGACTCGGAATATTGGTAACAAAATGTATAGATGAATTATCCAGCAATGGCTCTGGGACATATAAAATGCCTAACTGATCAGATCATTGATGCAAGAAGTCAAAAGAAAAGACTGTGATGCATACAGAGTGTAGAAGACCAGAGGATGTGCTCTAACGATATTATTTTTCCCCAGAATTACTTTAATGGCTAATGGGCAACAATTTAACACGTTTAAATCAATGTTTGAGTGAATGTCGCAAACCTAACCAATTTCAGTAAATAAGTGACACTAAGTAGCAGAACGTTAACCTTCCTCACATTCAGACAAGAAATGAGAACTTATTGTAATAAGGGATAGTTTATGAATCAGACCAGTTTGTAAAAATTATACAGGGTATCAGTGAAAAATCATGGCTGTAGATTAAGTACATAAAGACATAAAAACATAAAAACATAAAAGACATAAAAAGTTCAATGTAAACATACATCTGGAAACGATCAGTTTACGAAATTTATTGACCGCAATTTCTGGAGATGCACATTGCAACCATTATTGAAAATACACTCGTTTTTTTGTTTTACTAGTAGTTTAGGACACCTGTGCTCTAGCGGGGAAAAAAATAAAACTTTCATGCTTGAAGGTTTATTGGATGTCATGTTTTATGCAATTTGTATAGTAGATGTCTGAAAGTTCATGGCCATATGTTAAATGGTATGTCATGGTCATCAAAAGAAAATAAGTTCCATTATAAACAGGGGTCTGTAAGACGCCAGTGTCCAATGTCTTGAGACGTATTGACGTCCATTTCTGGAGAAGCCATTCCGTAAATGATAAGTTGCAGAAATGTACGATATTGATGTTCCTTTCTGTGAGACAGCTACTAAGTGGGAAATAAATGGCTTTCTGAGCTACCCACGCTTCAGGAAATATAAAGTTGTAAATGGTTGTAAGCTCACTAATTAGGAATTAGCTGACATATGGTCGGGCCAGTGGCACTTCAGTGTAAGCATCACAGTTGTACAGTGTGACTTTTAAATCAAAGGCATCCAGACTATCGCATGTCTAATGAAACTCCTTAAGTTTTGTTTTGAGCAGCCCTTGAAATTTGGTAATAATACCAAATTTCAGGGGCTGATCAAAACAAAACATAAGGAGTGTCACTAAACATGAGGCAGTCTGAATGCTCTAAATCCATAGTAACAAAAAAAATCGAGGATCTGTATTTTCATAGCCAATTCAAGTTAAAAGTGCACATAAGCTGAACATATTCAACAAGCTCTGATGCCTTCATCCAATCTGTCGCAAGGGCTCTTAACACATTACCTACTATTCACTCCTTACAGACAATAGCTTTGCTTCACTCTTAAGACATATTCTTGTTTCAGTTCTTACATGTATTATCCTTGCTCGCTCCTCCCAAACGTTATCCTCACTGCATACACATTTTAACCCTTCTCGTTTTACTCCTTAGCGAGACTTTATCTGATTTCACTCCTTATTAGAGTCGATTAGACTTATGCGAACGGTTTGTCTGTCTGTCTATCTGTCTGTCTGGGTGTCAGTCTGTGTGTTCGCGCTGTAGCGTTTTAACGAATTACGGATGTCTGTCAAATTTTCCACACAGATTCTGTGGCACATTTGTAGGTCTAAGTTCGAAAATGAATCGATTCCGCCTGGAAAATCGTACACTAGAAATAATCAAAGATTTTTGTTGCAAACGAATGGCGTTCGTTTTTTTTTTCTTCGGCCGACTGACGTCATTCATCCACGACCAATGACTGGAAACTATGCAGCCTTCGTCAGCGGCTGACGTCACCACCAACCGACCAATGACTGGCAACTTTATCAATTTTATCAATTTTATTCTACAGACCACTGACGTAGGCACTGATCTCATACGTACGAACTGGATAACAAAGTTTAATGCTGTCATGCCCGAAATCAACGTAGGCTTGGGCTACTTGTTTGGACAATCTTTCATGACTTTACTGCATAGTACTTTTTACGGGAGGGTGGGGGAAGGAGAAATATTTAAAACAACTTCTACTGTATGACATTTGTTTTTTTGTTGTCAAGGGAGGGGAGGGGGAATCAAATTCATAAAACTACTTTTCGGCAATGACTGTGCTATCTAGATATTTCATTCTCATCAGTCGTGCGATATGGCAACGTCGCAGTTAGATAAATGAAATGTGCAAAACGCCGAGACTAAACAGTTTGGAGGCCTCCCGTATCATAAAACTGCCAAACGATGCTGAATATTTTTAATGTTGATTCTGTTCACTAGTGTTCTAATTAAACTTACAGTTTAAAATGAAACCGATTGAAGAATCGTAGTGGGCTCGTCTTTAATTGAGAGGTGTGCGCCGCCATGCCATCCAACGCAGTTGATCAAAACATGTATGGGATTGGGGATTGAGGCCAAAAACTAGAAATGAAAGCGACCACTGTTTTTATGGTTGCGTACGCGTCATGGAACCGTGGCCAAGAAATCATTTGGATGTTTGGATTGTATTCTTAGGAGGGGTAATTATTCATACGTGTTAGACAATTAGTATAGCCATATCGAGCGCTGTATTCGCAAGGGAAAACTAATCGACTCTCACTATAATTGGTTTAATCAGGTTTATTATGCTTGAATCTTGATTCACTCAGCTGACGTTATCCTTGTCTCAATATTTTGAAACAATATTTTTTCAATTGCTGCAACTAATGTCGGACCACGCACCAGAATGAGCAGCACAGTCTTTGCTAAGGTGTAACAATGCTGGTCCGTTACTAATCTCTTCTAACAACTCCACCATGCACCCGAGCTGGGATTCGTCCAAACTCACAACATTTAAGCTGTAATAGCAGAGGGAATGCGAGCACAGTTCACTGAATAGAAAAGAGCGCAAATCAGGGACAAGGGAAATCCACTTCAAATTTAGAAACCCTGAGGGAAAACCAATTTAAAATCCCAAACCGGACTTATTTCCAAATCTAATTTCTCGGGGCGGCTGGAGGGTTGTACGCCATGTACTTACATGGGCAATAAAAGAAAGTCGTCTTTATATACACAGACCAAAAAGAAAGCGGTGGGCCGCAGTTTCAAACTTTACATTCATGAAACTAGCACTGTAGGAATATAGAATGCAGTCTTTTTTTTCCTTCCTTTAAACTTTTCTAAAAGAAAGTAGCCAGTGCTTGGAAAACGAGAAAAGCACCAAACCCCAGAAGCAAGAGAGCAATGCAGCCTTTCTGCTGCTATAAAACGTCTTGAACGGCGCAACTCTCCTACAGGTTCCCCACTCGCTACACCCCTCCCCCTTCTCCTTCCCAATTCTTCCCATTTCATTCCTCCAACCTCATTTGGTGTTGTTGAGCTTGGGTCTCCGAAATCGATGGTTCTGGGATGGAAGGGAGGCAGCGGTTGCTGCTGACTCGACTCAACTGGCACACACTCCCTTCACTAACCACATTGCCTTTATTATTGTTGTAATGATAACAAAAAGAAAAGAAAAAATAAGAAAACAGTCAGCGCAGCTCAAGTACAAGTTGGTTGCCTTAAGTGGGAAGGTGGACGGAAAGGTGGAAAGTGTTGCCCAGAATTCTGCCGAAAAGTAAGAGAATGCAAGTCAAAATGAACTTTTCGAAGTAGCAGCCAGTGAATCGGTAACATTCAGGTCTCAGAAAAAAATGTGAAAATAAAAAAATAAAACGGGCGCATAGAGCGGCTGCTAACCAAAAAAAGCGTAAAAAAAAAAGCCTACAAAAAAAATAAAAGGAAAAAAAGCGAGAAATTTCTCTTTCCAAGGAAAAATCCTGTGAGGATTTGCTTATTTCTAAAGAAAAATGCTGAGCACAGGTATGCTGAGAAAATGAAACGTACAACTAACTGTCACTCCATGTATGTTATAAAGGTAAACAGTAAATAAGTCCTCAGCAAAAATCATACATTAGAAGCAATGTAGTACAGTAACCACCTTTACACGTTTACATTTCTTCAGAACAATGTGACCTGGAATCGTACTAGCCAACCAGTCCACTGGTGTGTCATGTACGGTGGCCATATCGGTGATGGACTTTTCTCAGTTAGAGACAGGGTCATGCAACTCAAATAAAACCTAAGTGAATAAAGATAGCTTACTGTTATTTCTAGTGTATGATCTTTGCTGATGGATATTTCCAGTTTACCTTTACATTATTTACAGCGATTTGTGTATTTTATTTATTTACGCCACTCCTTAAAAATGCTGGAAATCCGCTAATTAGCAGAAATTACTCATGTCTGAAATAAACAAAGAAAAAATGGTACAGTATTCATTTGGTATCGTGCTCATTTTGCATCACTTATTGTGGAAATATTAAAAGAAAATTTCAGTAATTGGCCGAGCAAATCATTAATACGCGACGGGTGGTCGGTTTGTCTGTGTCGTGTTTTTCTGTCTGGGATACAATAACGTTTGCAATTTGTTCCGTTTCGGTTCAAATTTACTGAATGGGAACTTTATATCATGAAAGAAACGAGAAAATGCCCAGCAAATAATAATTATGTCCATTTTTTTTTACTGATACAACACTCTAACCGCAAAAAAAGAACGATTTGTGGTCATTTACCAATAAAATTTTGTAAAATTTAAGCAAGAATTTTCCGTCCACAGAAGACGCTCAATCAAAGGTAGAAAATATTATGGGAGCATGGTTGGCGGTAATGGTTGGCACCATAAAGCATAAAAGAAAATTCTATTCAAAATTAAGGGAAATAGAACGATACTACCAAAATCAAACTACAGCATCAAATTTTCGGTAGAAATGGAGGATTCATCCGGAAATAGCAGCTGAATTTCCGCATAACCCCCCCCCCCCCCCCAAAAAAAAAATTGTCTTTGATATGCGCCTGTGAATCGCTGGTTTTTTTTTTCTATCTAAATAGTGACTTTAACTCTCAGACCAATAAATTTCTTTGTGAGGTTAAAGATTTAATCTTTTGGGAACATTAATTATTAAAACCATTTTCGAAATCTCTTCGTCACCGAAAGCAGATTGCCTTAACGTTTCAGTGCCTTCTGTTGGCCGAAATTTCAAGAAATTCTATTTTAAAAAATACCACTCCCGATTTTCAATTTTTTCAACAATGCCAGAATTTCGTAAGTTGGGGGAGGTTGGGATAATACTCACCCCCCCCCCCTCCCCCAAGGGTCAGGACAGCCCTGGTGGAATGCACGATTTCAAAGCTCAGATACAATTCTCTTACATTCAGATCTGACAGCTTTTATTACTTGTTGACTGCACGGAGTTCTCTACAAAATCCTAAGTTCCAGTAAACAAGCTAAGTCCACAAGATACTTTCCTCTTTCCTCGTAGCAGTCTTCTGTTTTCTGTCAACAAACCTGCTGTCACATATGGTTGCCTCCTCATCTCTCAAATCCATGAACGAAAAAAGTTCAATCCAACTTGATCCGGGAAGGGGATCAATCATGGAATTTAGCGAACAACGGGGCAAAAAAGTCCTACTTTTTCCTCGTGACTTCCGGGAAGTAACAGAGTTTCGTAATTTTGTTTTGTTTAAAGCAGACCGATAGTTCTATATTGATGTCTGAATAGGAAATCACGTTTAGTGTATTTTCTTGACCCTTTCGATTTCGAAAAGGACCACAATACTACTTGACTCATCCCTACTAACAAAATGAAGCTGCAGTAATAGGACAAATAAACAGGTTCTGTTCAAAGAAACTGGTAACTGCAATGAAAGCCAATGGGCCATCAAGACAGACAAAAAAATATCACGTCAGTGCAAGCCCCAACTGCACAAGTTTTCCCCTGGTCTACTTACTAGTAAGCCTTTTCAAAGCAAAATTACAGTATTTCCCCACTTAGTGGCGCCTTGAATAAACTCTGGGGTTCAGATCACACGAGCCTTAAATGGGCGCCGGTGGTCTTTGGAAATAGACGTAACCTATATTACTTATGTAAACTATAGTTGACACTTGCGTTTGATCGGCCGAAAGCAAGAATTGTAATGATCAAACACAGCAATAAGAACGACCTCCAGTGACACACCCAGGAATTTTAGATTTCTCCAGCTAAATTGTCCCAGTCGTCGTCTACTCGTCCTCATCTGGAAGCATAGAGGGCTATGCGGGCCGCCGTAGTATAGGCGTAGACGTACAAGGGTACAAGGTGTGTCTATGGTAGACGTGACGGTGGGCTACCTGCACTGTTACAAAAAGGAGAGCCACTAGCACACAGCAATAATGGCTACTAACAACAGCAATGACGACTACCAACAACAACAGCTCGGGGGAGGGGCAACAAAAATTACGATTCAAAACGGGGTCCCAGATTCAGCAATGGTGTTTACGTAGGGGTAGAGTGTCTTAATTCCCTTATAGCCAAGTAGAAAAACATCAAAATGATCACTCTAACCGAAAATATACATTATCGATCTTTTAGCATTCTTGTCTTCAAATGCTTTTTCCCTAGATCAGTGCCTGCCAGCTTGGTAACCCCGTGAGCATGCGTCAATTGCACTCCTCCTATAAAAGTGCCAAAGTGCTGACGTTCGTCATCTCTCGTACCTCTCAACCTGTCAGGTAGTGACTTAAAAGGGGAGGCAAGGTGGGTACAGGTAATGTACATTTTCGATTCGGTAATATAAACAAAAATCAGATGGTTGCACCCAGCATTTTAATGTTTCTAGTTGCCACCGAAAATATAATTTACCTATAATTTTACCATAATAGCGCAGACCGCATAAAAACTAGCAGTGGGCACTACCTGACGAGTACTCCAGGGATGCAAGCTGTGCCCCCACAGTAACAACTACGCATAGTAGAAATGGTGAAGAAAATTCCAATCAGACAAAAGGAAGCTGCAGACTTAAACAACAAACTGGAAATTAAAGATGATTTCTGCATTGTGCCTAAGGGGGTTGAATAACCTGTCTGGCAGCGACAATGGGTCCCAGACGATGAAGCCCATTTACGTTAACAGACATATCGCGGAAGGAATGGGACATGAAGACAGACGGGCTCCTCCAAGACGCTGCTTGAGGTATTTCAGAGACTGATATGTTGCTGTGAAAGACCTAGGACGTGGATATGGCTCGAAGTTCGTGGGCTGTGACTCTGATGTTGCTTTCTGCACAGTTGATGTCCAAATTTTCGTAGGTGTTAACGATGATGGTCTTGATCCTCGATGCGATCATCCTGGCAAAAGTCATACCAAAGTCTCTAATGAAAGGGAAGACGAGCTGCACGTCCTTTCGCAACTCACTCTTGTCGGTCCGTTGAATGTAGAATTGAAGGGACAGAGAAAACGTTCTGGTTTATTACCAAGGATAGTAGTTGTAACGTCGGTAATTAAAGTAAAGCTAAACCCTCCCATCTTAAATTCCAGTATCGTTAATTAAGACACTTAAAAAACATGTGAGAGGTACGGAAACTACTCAGGATTTATAGTTATTCCGTAGTAATGCGTCTAAATCTTCATTTTAGCAGACGAATTCTTCGTTCGTGCGGTCAACACACCCAAGTCTCGTTCGCGTGACGTTCACACTACGCACCCACGTGGCGCAAGTGCCCAACAAGCTCAGGCAAGATCGCGCTCGGCTGTCATTCCTCACCAGTCACCACTACCGTAGTGCTACTGGTATAAGAATACATTATATCTAACTCTATGGTTGGAACACTCAAACACAGAATGACCCTTTTTCCTCCGCCCCTAACCTGCGCGTGGCCCCTAACCTGCTCTTCCTCCCCACGAGCAAAAAGTGGACAAGGTCCAATCGCTCATCTGCCTAATTTTTGCGTTGAGTGGATTATCGCCTACCTGAATGAACTTGCACGAGTCTTTGTTGGGATAGTAATGGTAGCGTACGTTCTTGAATACTTTAATTTAATAAATCACACAGCGATTGAGTTTGATACTCACAAAAAGAATACGCTAAACCAAAAAGGTAACAGTCTATAACAGGCGAATTTTCGGTGGACAATTTTTTGCCACCCTCTTCAGGCCAAGCCTAGAGTTCTGTTCACAACAGCAATAACAAACGTCAACGTGTTATAACAGCAATAACAACGTCAAACGTGTTGTGAACAGAACTCTGGGCTTGGCCTGAAGAAGTTGGCAGAAAATTGGCCACCGAAAGTTCGCCTGTTATAGACTGTTACCTTTTTGGTTTAGCGTATTCTTTTTGCGAGTATTTTCCCTAAAACCAAAGTAAAACGGGCAGTGATGTCGATCTATAAGATTGAGTTTGGTTCGCGCTGGTCAGAAAGCAAGTGGACTGGTCACGCAGCCGTCATCCCACAATCCACTGCACACTCGCTAGTATGCTACGATGACGTCATTGCTCCAAGGCCCATTAGATGTAGGTTGATGAAGTGTGACGTCAGTACCATGCGAGAAAATCGCGTTCGCTGTCTCGCGCCTAGAAACATCAAATTTAGATTTTAAGTTAACTGTTGCATAATTAATACGAATGTTGGAAACTTCGTGCAATTTGCATCTTGTTTTTTTCGTACTTAACTAACAATAGTGAAATTTACGATGGAAGGGTTTGGCTTTCCTTTAAGTAAGAGTAGCAACACAAATTAGCTTATATTAGGATACCAAGTCTTCGTCGTGTCTAGGATTAGAGTTCCGTTACAAATTTAAATTCAAGCTTACTATACCAATCCAGTTATACTTTGTGATCTTAAACACTATTAAGATATTACCAACATTAAGAACTGGCAAGGTCCTTAATGCTTACAGTACCAGAACTACTCTGTAGCATTCCATACAACTCCGGCTATAGGGCATTCAGCTTATCTCCTTCGGGCGAGTTGTAGTGTTTCGGACTGAACCGCAGCTCCGTATATGGAAAATGTTTCATGGTGTCCCGGTAACCAACCTGAAGCGTCCCAGCTTCATACAGTGGTTACCCATGTTAATGTCTTAATTTTCTCCCTTGACCGTCCCTCTGGTCCCTCAACACGGAAGATTTTCCATATACGCACAGCTCTCTCACACATGTCTTACTTCTTCTCTGGCCTGGTGTGGGGTCAGCCCAGATCCGACATCCTCCTGGTTTTTATAGTAAGTACATTACGAAATAGTCTAAAAATAGACATTACGTAACGGCCTACAAATCTAGGTTCGAGTCCAAGAATGAAGTAGAGACATTCTGCTCCGAGAGGGGCTCGTGAATACCTGTGTTTACTTGACTAGGTCTAGACCTGCTGGTCAGGGACCCGAGGCTGCCACATGTGTGTACCATTGATAGGTTACGGCATGGCTGGGTTCGGACGTCTACGGCAAGCCTCTCTCTTCCCAGAACTGTTTTCTAACACTTCTTCAAACTTACCTAGTAATGGACTTGATTACGCAAGGTTTGGTTTGTGTAATCCAGGTCGTTACACTCACCTCGCCATTAAGTCCCAAAAAACTTTTTAAAAACAAACACTGTTGCCGTAAAAAAATTCAGTACCATCAGTAGCTGTAAAAAATAAAAATACTCTTGATTGCTTTAAAGAAGTATAGCATACCCAGGACAAACCTCATTCGGAGCCCATCTACCTCACGCACAACCGCCTCAAAGTACCCTTGTTATTATGAAAAATAAAGTCAACATAGAATTGTTATAGAGAATTTATACAAGGCCATGACAGGGAGAATCCACAACCAAGGCAAATTGAAGAAATGCCGAAACCGTCACGGTATATTAACACTGAGCCGCAGCCCGAGTAAAAGGTCGTCAAAATTTACATGTCCCTTGGGCCTAGCTAACAGAATACCTGCACAAGCAAACGACGTAAAAACACTGAAGAAAAAAGAAAAGGTAGCGAGGGCCGTATACCAGGTGTGAAAAGCTGGGGGGAAAGAATAAAGAAACCCATGTGTGCACATTCTTACAAAAGTAATGGATGCAAAAAGATCCATGGAACTCCAAACACATTTTAATTCCAGCCTCCCAAACATGGTACAGCAGCACAAACCACACACACATCACAACTAAACACAGTGGAAAATCAAACACAATAGGTAGGCACAACAACAAGTAAAAAAAAAAAATCCGGCATGAGTCTGCATCATCGTAACATAAACCATGCAGTACAGTTGTGTGGCGTACAGTCTAGCTGAAGCTGTCCGGGCCCTTATCGCCCGGGGACAGCGCCAAAGACTCGGAAAAATCACTATCGCTCACCGTAATAGCAGAGGGCAGGGAACTCGGCTTCTCGAGACACGCCAGTACGTCAATTGCCGCAAACGTCACAACCGGTAGAAACCACAGGAAATCCATCGCATCATCATCCAACTTGACGAATTTAGCCTCCGAAGCCTGTTGCAGAAAACTTCCATTACAGTCCGTCCTGTCGCCAAGGAAACCCAACCCCTCATCATTATTGAAAGAGGGAGCAAGGCTGGCGTCCAAAAAACGCTGTGCTAAATAACTCTTCGGTTTGAAGGTCGTCTCGTCGTGCTAATGCATGTTACTATTCAAAAGGGCTGCCTCCTGCTGCAATACTGCCCTTCGTCTCGGTGTTGGTCTTCGATATGGGCGATATCGTTGGCCGGCCTCCACGCCTTGAATAAACCACGGACAGACCCTGTCCTGTCAGTCACCTACACCACAATCATCATCACACACACAACCCACAGCACACTTCGAAAACGAACCAGGCATCCTCAAGCATAGTCGTAACTGTAGCGAGTGACTCCACCAGAATGCTGAAGCCAGTGCTTGCACAACGCATCTCCTTAAACCCAGGTACATGGTATTCATGAATATATAGTATCTACACTAAAACGACCGATAAGGCAAACTGGGGGTTAATGTACAAAGTCGTCCCCTACAGTTTATTCCCCTAAAAGTCACCTCTGTCAAAGTCAAATTCGACATATCTTTTCGGAATTTTGGCCATTTCTACATTTCCAGAAAACCAAAAAAAATTCCCACGCGCTCCATTTTCACCCAACCATTCTGCTTTCCCAAACTGGCTTCACAAAATTCCCCCGTCCTGGGTGACCTTGAGTCTAAAAAGAGCAGGTGAAAACATTCTCGCACTTGACATTGACTTTCTACAGTAACCAAAACCTGCAGCAGATCTAATGGCGAGGTCCGACACGCCCAATAATGTTGCGTGGCCTCAAAGAGTATTTCTGCTGCTCTTAAATGGGTTCTCCGCTTCTATCATTAGTTACATCACTCTGCTCTGCGTTGCATGGGAGCGCAGTGAGCATTGACCTCAACTGATCACCTCGTGTTGTGGGAGGGTCTTGGCCGAGTGAGGGAAGCATGTTCTTGGCTCCGCCATCGTAATGGGTGCACCGTGCCCTCTATTTACATCAGACACACATTCGTTTTGAAAATCAGTTGATACTCTAGAAACAAAAAAATTCCGTAACTCCCCCACATGAACTGAATGGACAATTTTACCAGATTTACAATGACGTAGCCTATAAGTATTAAAGCTACTAAACCTAGTAATTAAATATAGGCCGGAAAACTGGACCTGAAAGCTTTTAGAGATACCTATAGCGGCAGAGTTGAATCGCCTACCTTCAATACTAAATTAGTCCTTTTGTCGTAGTACGTCTTGTGTCTTCTTGTGTCTTGTAAGGAGTCATATGCCGATTTGTACATATCCTGGAATTTCTTGATTATCTGCTCTTGAACGGTAGCTTGTTCCATAGCTTGTGTAGGATGTCTTCCCCCTTTAATTGAAGCCAGTTCAGTAGCCCTAGGTTTGGCCAGTTCACGTCCTAAACACAACATTGTAGAGTCATCTAACTTCTGATGAGGTAAAACGCACATAATCACTTTCACTTCACAGGCCTACGGCACGCACCTTTGCACTACTGACAAATCTCGCAGGTCATCACATAATTCACCACACTGCTTTAATGCAATTCCACGTGCAATACATCTTTAAAGCAATCAAAGTTTGAAAACACCAAAATGAGTGTTGTTCGGCGAAGCATGGACCACTGAGACACATCTTGGCTGTAGCACTTTTGGGATGCACACTCTAGCGTGTAGTACACCCCCGCACTCTTGTCTCGAATGTCTCTTGGCACAAAATATTGCACTAATAATCCATCTGTTACAGCATAAGCACCTTCGCTCACCTATGGCTGGGAAGTTGAAGCCTCATCTTTGATGTTCATCCTCCAAATCTTTTCTGCAATCCACATGTCTTGACATTGAGCCTCTCTAATTCACTGAACACTAGGAAAATGTAGTGAGCTTGCTTCTGCTTGCGTAACCCTTGCATTTTCCAATTTAGCGCACCCAGCACATAAATGTGTTGCACCAGTCACGTCTTCTCCATCCTTCTGAGTAGCACTATTGCTGATGTCCCTGTTGCCATCTGTAGCCGTGGACTGTAGTGGCACTTGGTTGGAAGGGTGTAGCATCTGCACGTAACCTTGCATCTCAGGTCCTTGTGCAGCCATCACAATGTACATCTGCGGCGAATGACTCTCTCTTCATTTTGTCACTGACCTGTGACCCCCCCTTGAAGAATGCTCTGCAAACCGTCCGCTGCCTGTGGTCTTACTGCGATGCCGGCACCTCTGGAGCCTATCATCATCATCCCGTCTTGCTTCCGTAGTGTTGTCATCATGCTGCTGTGGACTTGCTTTTCCACTGTCTCGTCCGACAGAGTTGACCGCCTTCGCTGACCATCAAGTGGTAAGGTCAGCCCTTTTCGCTGGCCAGAAGACATGGGTCTTGAAGTTCTGTCGCTCCGCTGCATGGCGCCACTTTTCTTTTTTGTTATCTGCACATCTCCCATCATTGCTGTCATCTTGTGCATCGCCATCCCTCTCACTGGTGTAGCTTGTAGTCCCTGGCTGTTGTTGTAGTTGAACATCTGCTTCGTTTCTCGTTCCTTGTCAGCTTCGACGTGTCGACATCCTTCTGCCCCGACTTGGGCCTGACGCTTGACTTGACTTGCTGCTGGCTGCTGTCTCGCTGCCCTTGACCCCCTTGAAGCTAGGTCTGCCTGTTAACTGTTGCCTTTGTTGGTCTTGCATCAGTAGATTTGTATCTGGAGCGGTCTTCTGAGTCCTGAAGCCGTCGGTCGTCCTGCTGTCATCTCGTCTTCTCGCTGAACATCTTGACCTTGCAATAGCTGCATCGCTCCTGATGCTGGTGCTGTCTTGAGGGTCTCATCTCGGTTTCCTTCTGGACCCACGTATCCTGAGCGTACCTCGCTGCTCTCGTCTGCCTTGTCATTTGCTGTGTCTTCCTCGTCGTCATCGTCATACATACGAGAAATGTAGTCGGCTGCTTGGTTCTCTGATCCTTTCCTATGAATAACTGTGAAGTCTATCCCTTGGAGTTAAACGATCCATCTTGCTATTCTTCCTGTAGGATTATTTACCTTCATTATCCATTTGAGGGCCGAATGGTCTGACTCGATAAAAAATGGTGTATTATCGATAAACCCTCTAAACTTGTTGATTCCGCAGACAACCACCACGAGTTCGAGTTTCGTAGAAGAGTAGTTAACCTCGGAATCGCTGGTTAATCTCCCTGCAAACTGCAAAGGACACTAACCTCATACCTTCCCCTGGTACATGCTGGGACAGGATCGCCGAAAGGCCTCCTTTACTTGCATCTTATCATGGTAAAGGGTTGCGTCATGTCTGGTACTTGAGCGTTCAGTCCAACAGCTGCTCTTTCAAGCAGTTTGCCGCTGACTCGCATTCCTGGCTCCATTCCTACTTGACGTCTTTCCGTAATAACTTGAGTATAGGCAATGCTGTGGTATGGAAATCCTCCACTAAAGGGCAGTAATACCCTAGCATCCCTAGAAATCGGCGGAGCCCCTTTAGTTCTTGGGTGAAGGGAAGTTCCTTACCATCTCCACGTTTTCCGGCTGTGGGTATAAGCCACCCGGTGTAATCGCATGCTACAGGTTGTAACGGTTTGGGAATTGTTTGCGACAAGAAATTTGTGCTCGACTCCCAGGGCGGGAATGATACGAATTTGTTACCGTTGGAATAAACGAGTCGACAAGTATTTGTTGTTTAGGCTCCAGTTTACTCTTTCCCTGCACCGTCCCTGTGCACAGGAGCAGCGAAGCGGACTAGGTCAGCCCTTTGACACCGTTTCGGATGCCCTATCCATGGCTTTTTCAAGCAACTGGTAAGACATAGTTTTGCTTTGTTGTCTAGTTGATTCTTGCTCCAGCCTCAGCCACGTCCACACACTGTCGTGTGTGTGGAGCGACTGATCTCAATGGCGAATAAACCTGTGCTTTTATAGGCGGGAGGTTTGTTTGCCATAGAGGTAATTTACTGCAATACAGTAATAATTTACCACAATTGCACCTGTCAGTTAAACAAAGATGCTGCCGCAGCGGCAGCGACTAGTGATGGCCTGTCCCAATGTTAACTCGCAGGGCCAGGGCATCACACCCCCTCCCCTTAGTTTCCACTTAGTGTCGAAAAATTAAAATTATAGCCTAAAGTTTTACATTTACGTAAGCTGTCTACACCGAAATATATACAAAGTATTACACCAATCCCTTAAAATTTTGCCCAAGACGAAGGCCAGTTCCTCCTCCATAGTGCGGGCGGGAAAAGACATTTAAAATCACTATGTGTTTCTCTCGGCAGGTCCACTATTTATTCATGGACACAGTTTATATTTCACAGATAAAAACTCGAATAAACTTGCTCATCATCTGACATGACATTAATATTCATTCATTAATTAGACTAGAAAGCATATTCCATTGTACAATATTGAAGGTATAAAACACTAGATAAATCTGGACTGAATTATTCCAACATACAAGTTTTCACAGCATAGAAGCACTATTCATTGTCCCAGTCCTTACCAATGCTGTTTGCTAGAAAGGTTAACCAGTCCAAGTTTTCATTTGTAACACGTATTTCCAATTGCGGAGCTTCCTGTGTTTTTCTTTATTCTGCACTTACATGTAGTATGTGTTGAAATGCACTTCCCAATTCATTATTGGGTTTGACCGTTTTAGGTCCGGGCTGCATTTCGTCGTCCTCTTCAAACGTAATGACGCAATGGTCTTCTGCCTCATCTCAAAGTTCCAGACTCCCTGCATGTTCCATGATGACCTCCTTGTTTTGATGAGTTGAGCAAAATACCATTCCTTCTTGGTTGTTCCTCACGCCTTATGTTCCTCACGAATTTCTCCTTTTCCTCCAACTTCCGTCTGAAGTAAATGATGTCTGCTTCTGCATGGCGTATTGGGCGGGGCCATCTACGTTTCTCCTCCAACAGCTGCCGTGGCCTCCTGGTTGGCTTCCTTCTTCCGTCAGGCAACCCTCTTCAGCTTGTTCTTACGTTCCGTCATTTGATCCGTATTGAGACCCAAGGATGGCTAATTCACTCTCCTCTTGCCCTTTCCTGGCGTTGCCTCTTGTTCAATGTCAGGCGGAAGTTTATGCGTGTTGATGGAAACCTCTTTCCTTTCACTGCAATGGAAACGTGGCATCATGTCTGTAGCTTTTGTACGTCGAGTGGGAAACATCCAACCTCTGACCAGGTGAAGTCATGAATGGTAATTTGACCTTTACCAAATCTTCTTTTATACCCTTGGTCGGCTGTCCAGACGAGTACTTCCCACTTCCTGGGTGCAAAGAAAATGACATCATCCTCTTTATGGTAGATTTATCTCGTCACGCAAAGTGGTTTTGAAACCCTCAGCAAGACCATTATTTCTTCGAGTTTTAGTGCTGCTCCATCCTCTTGGCTGGCACTGAAGTTGGGGCAGCATATGGCTGGAAAATACAGATGCTCATTGCCACATCCTGCTTCCCTCCATGTAACGAATTGCTTTCGTGTTGTTGCTTCATAAATGCCACACGCATGCATCTCTGATGTAACTGTCCACTTCAAGGTTTTGTAGGCCGTACAGAAATTTGTGTTTTCCTGTTCTTCACCACAAAGTTGCCCTCAAAATTGCACGGTCCGTTTCCGCTTGCTGGGGAGAAAAGGGAAAATACTTCAAAACCCTCCCTGAGCTGCCATCAGACAGTGTCATCAGACGACTTGCCTACGAAGCAAATTTTCGTTAATGCCCGCTCACCAGACATTATTTCAGAAAATTTGGTCAAATTTGTATCCTCATAACAACGATTGAATTTAGGTGCTTCGAAGTTGTGTTCCGACTGGTATTGCTCAGACCTGTGTTTTGTCCAAGTTCCTCTCCTTGTAGGTGAGTTTGAAGTGTAACAAGGCTGTCGCCGTACAGTTAGCCTAACATCATTGTTGTCTCTTCCCAACAACGAACGTGAAGGCACATCTTCCTGGTTTGGAAAATTTTGTTGTGGCTTCCTAGTCTTTTTGGCTAATGCAGGTCGTGGCTCATTTGGCTTGCCTGGTGACAGTGGAGCTCTCTTCGACCTCACTCGCTCAACTGTTGTCAGACCAAACTCCTCCCTTGTGGTGGTTGTGGATGCATCAACTCCTGTCTCGAGTTTGGGTGCACGCCGCCGATGAAAACGCTTTTTGGCCTGGCGCTGATTTTAGCTGACTGTTCGTCCCGACTGTCGTCCATTCACTCAACAGAGAAGCGGCCTTAGGGGCAGCAACTAGTGATGGCCTGTCCCAATGTTATCTCGCAGGGCCAGGCCAACACACCCCTCTCCCCTTAGTTTCCAGTTAGGGTCGAAAAATGTCAGTGCGAGAGGTTCCGTATTCAATCCAGGACAGGGTCCCAAGTGTAACGGTTCGGGAATCTTGTCCACGGATTTGAACGCCAATCTTCCTTTCCGGAAAAAAAAATTTGCTAGAGGTTCCCAACAGGTGTACAAAATCCCAGATGGGTTCCCAGGTGTAACGGTTCGGAAATTGTTTGCGATAAGAAATCTGTGTTCATCTCCCAGGGCGGGAATGATACGAATTTGTTGCCGTTGGAATAAACGAGTCGACAAGTGTTTGTTGTTCAGGCTCCAGTTTACTCTTTCCCTGTGCCGTCCCTATGCACAGGAGTGGCGAACCGGACTAGGTCAGCCCTTTGATGCCATTTCGGATGCCCTATCCACGGCTTCTTCAAGCAGCTGATAATACGTCATTTGGCTTTGGTGTTGGATTCGTCGCCTCATTCACTTTGGATGAAATTGGCTCCTTCATTGTTGGGCCTCCCTTCTTTCTATCTCATTCGGTGCACCAAGTGTCAGTGTTGTTGGAAACATCTCAACTCTGCACACCTTCATGAACACATGTATCTCACAGCATCTCTCGTCGTGTCCCTCCATGTAACGATGTCCTGTAGCCTGCGAACAATGCACTTGTACTCTCATATTCCCCAGGACTCCAGTGGCAACGAATGGTGAACTGCTTCAATGCAAAGACGCTGCAACATTTTTGGCACAATGGTACGCAACACTTCACACTTCTTACTGGAAATGCCTTGACCAATCGTCCATGATACAGAAATGGCTTGCCTTCTCCTGGTGTGGTCACCCCCGAAATCTCCTCCAGTGACGAATCACCGGTGACCCTATTGCAATCTGGCGTAAGATAAATTTATCCTGCTGTTGTGCCTGCCAAAGTTTCTCCAAGCTAGGAAAACCTGTTAGACCATTAGTCACATGTTCTTCCAAGTGAAGCTCCTGCTGCTTCCGCAGATCATGATGCCATCCTCCTGGTCTGCTGAAGCCCTAGGTTGTTCATCATACTCATTCGTCTCCTCAACTGCGCTCTCACTTGCATCCGTTCTCCTTTCTTACCTTTTCGCAATCAAATCTACTGGCCGATGCACCAGATGTGTTGACCCTCCACCCAGTTGGTTGGCCATTGTTTCTCCGTTCCTTGGGCTTCCTGATGGTTCCACGTTTGCTTCCTGGACAGCGTTCCCAGTAGGTGCTATGATCCACTCTTCATTGGGGAACGATGTTGGCTTTTGTTCCACATTACCTCATAATGAAATCGCAGTAAGAACTGCGCAAGAACGAAGCTTGTGTGTCTCGTCTGTGACTAGAGACAAAGCTTGTGTCGCTGAGCAATTTCCTGCAGCAGTGACAGCTGTTTGAATTTCGAACACAGGTGGCACCTGCTGGTGTTGCAAGTCAGCCGAAGATGTCGGGTTGCGGGCTGAGTGTTCCGACATTTTGGTGGTACTCGGTAGTTGGGTCTCCTTTAGGTCTCCAAAAATAGACAGAATTCCCTTTAAACAAATTTCTTTTCCCGTTTCCACAAGTGGACATCTCGACATCCACTCGTCCAAAGTCATGGCTCCTTCCGTTTGTGTGGGTGAAGCTGTGCGTCTTGCTTCCTGTCCAGAAAGTGATTCCTCATAGACGGTGGTCCTGTGGTCCTGTAATTCCTCGTTAGCTTGGTGGAAACTCCTGGTTGTTTGCATGGTTGTTCACATGGTGGGCAAGAAGTATGTATCTTTCCCACTCCCAGCTCGGCGAATGTTGGTGCTGCATTGATGGTTGAGTCATCGCAATTCCCTCATGGTCTTGAAAATATTCCTCCTGCTTGGTCCCTGATGGTGTTTTGTTGCAATCAGGAGCCCTTGACCGCTCCAAAACCGACAACTCCAGTAGCTTCCAGTGGCCTGTTCAACTGTTGGTTAGCATCCAACCCTGCGTTCTCCAGTTCCCGCTCAGGCGAAAATTCCCCCAAATCATGTGGTTGTTGATCCACCAAGCAAGTGGTTTGCTCAGAACTCTCCCCTAGTTTATCCTCCTACGTTGGTAGTGGAATGCAGCACCACACGTTTGCAGGGTTTGACATCCATGCCGCGTTTGCTTCCCAAAATTTGTGTCGTCTCCACTTTTTCCTCTTAGTTCGGCATGTTTCGTCATGCTTTACTGATGGAAAAAAAAAACAAGAAAAAAATCCACCATACTGTTCCAGTCCCACAATGGTTCCAAAACGTCTCCAAATGGTTTGAAAACGCCTGAAACGTCCTCACATGGCACAACATGAGCCCACAGGTGTAATGGTTCGGAAATTTATCCAAATCCAGACTAGGTCTCCAAGTGTAATGGTTCTGTAACCTACCGATAATCGTCCGAAAACAAAAATGCAACAAGGCCCACAGGTGTAATGATTTTGAGCAACAGTTCGGTCCCACCCCCAAAAAAATTAAACGAGAAGTCCGGGTATAGAAACTCTAACGGAATTACAAGTGTAACGGTTTGTACAGGATTAAAACCATTCCTGCCACTCTCCACAATGAAAACTCCTAAGAAAAAACAATTTTCCTGCAAGAGGTTCCGTGCTCAAAAATCCATGACTGGGTCCAGATGTAACGGTTCGTACAGGATCTTAAACCATACCTCTTGCATTCTTCTCAACAAAATCGCCAAGGGGAAAGAAAAAAATGTCAGTACGAGAGGTTCCGTGCTCAATCCTGGACGGGCTCCCAAGTGTAACGGTTCGGGAATCTCGTCCACGGAATTGAACACCAATCTTCCTTTCCAGAAAAAAAAAAATTTGCGAGAGGTCCCCAACACGTGTACAAGATCCCGGATGGGCTCCCAGGCGTAACGGTTCGGAAATTGTTTGCGATAAGATATCTGTGTTCGTCTCCCAAGGCGGGAATGATACGAATTTCTTGCCGTTGGAATAAACGAGTCGACAAGTGTTTATTGTTCAGGCTCCAGTTTACTCTTTCCCTGCGCCGTCTCTTTGCACAGGAGCGGCGAACCGGACTAGGTCAGCCCTTTGGCGCCATTTCGGATGCCCTATCCACGTCTTCTTCAAGCAGCTGATAATACGTCATTTGGCTTTGTTATCTAGCTGATTCTCACTCCAGGCACAGCCGTCGTCCACACACCGTCGTATGTGTGGGGGCGACTGATGTCGATGGCGAATAAACCTGGGTTTTTATAGGCAGGAGGTTTGTTTGCCATAGAGTTAATTTACCGCAATACGGTACCAATTTACCACTATTGCACCTGTCAGTTAAACAGAGAAGCTGCCTTAGGGGCAACGACTAGTGATGGCCTGTCCCAATGTTATCTTGCAGGGCCAGGCCGTTACAAGGTATATCAGTTTCTGCATACAGAGAGAGATCTTAGACATGTTAACTGTCATTCCTGCATCTTTTAACTTCCGTAGTACATCCACAGTGTGCTTTACATGGTCCTCATACGCCTTGGAAACCATCTATATATATTACAGCTTTAGTATATGGCTGAAATCCAATACGGTATCCATCAAACATGTGAACCAAGCTGGGGCGTTCTTCAGTCCAAATGGAAAAATGTTGAAGAAAAAGCTCCCACGGAAATTTTTGAACGATGTTATGGGCTTAGATTTTTCAGCTAGGGGTATTTGCAAGAAGCCTCCTTTTAGTCCAGCACGCTAAAATATTTTGCCTTTCCGAGCATTGCAAACACTTGGTCGATTCGGTTAGAAACCATCACGTCAATCGGTATCTTCTTGTTAACTGCCCGAAAATCGACGCAAAAATGCTGGGACCCTGACGGTTCCCCACTTTTCGGGACCAAAACCGGTGCCGCACTCCAGGGGCTGATACCTAATCAGCAGTTGATGAAAGCATAGTAGTTGACGACATGGTGTCGTAATGTGGAGTGCGAGCGGAGACAGACAATAGGTCCGACGAAGAACCACCAGCAATTGAAGTCATAATGGTCGATGAAAAGGTGCTGTCGCTTGGTGAGCTTGGAGACACAGGCGAAAGGTCCGGGGAAAAGCAAGCTGCTGTTGGAGACGTGGGAGTAGATGAGACGGTACTGTTGCATGGAACGCAGGAAGTGACAGACGACAGGTCAGGTGCTAAAAGACGACAAGACGAGGAAAAATCGGACATGCCAACAGGCGATGTCGTTTCAGTGACCGAAGAAGTAGATGAAAGGCACACCGAAGAAGCGGTCAGTTCTCCAGAAGGAACTATAAGTGCAGAGAAGCTATCGGATGATGAAGAGCAACGTACGACAGAAGGCTGGGTGTAATGGAAAGGAGCTTCGAGCCAAAGCAGCACAGCCATCAGGGTCGTAAGAACAATAATAGATTGGCCTAACACAGAGCGACGGATGGCGGCCTGATAGCCAGTGGAAAGATTCCTGTTTTAGACGGGTTCCGAGTCCAGGGCCTTGGCTTGTATAAGAAACAGCCGGGAATGATGTCTTCAACAGTCTTCAGGAGATCCGAAAGCGGAACACCAGAAGGAATCTCCTCGTTTTGGTGTGAGGCGACAAAATGAGCGTGGCGACGAATAGAGGTCCTGGCCCAAGGCCTGGTCGTAGAAGGAATCCTTTGGAATCCTCAGAACAGAAGTTGGTGAAAAGATAACTGTCGCTCAGCAGCTGCTGAAGCTACATCAACGTACAAATCACTGTCAGCGAAGAGAGGTCGAGACGTGCGAGAAACTTGAGGCCACAATGGTGAAGTCATAGGATGACAAAAGGCCGATAATAGGCCAGCTTGGCCTAAAAGAGTAGTGTCGATAGGTCGAAAGCCGTGGTATCGCTTGGGAGAAGACTGAGCGACAGAAAGAGAACCCTATCGCTTTCGAGGCGGTTTGACCTGTGAGGTAGTCCTACCCAGCCTCAGGCATAGGACTTGTAGTGAATGTGCGACAGGTCGACGCTGCATGTATTAGAAGGAACGAATGGCTTTGTCCATGAAAGGGTGGATCCCGTGTAAGAGGCTCGCCATCCGGTGTAGGAAACTGGAAGAAAGGTCGAGAGGAGCAAGGTTAGGCTGTGCAGAAGTCCTGTCGCTTCGACGAGCCTTGATTTTCGTTTCAGCTTGGAGTAGGTCGCTTTTGGTTCTACGAAAGTCCAGCTGGAAAGCTTGAAGGTCCAGAGTGACGGTCATAGTCTGACTCCATGAAACGGGAGATGTAGTGGCAGTCATCCATAAGGCCAGCAGGAGCCAATGGCAATGAGGGCGACAAATATGGTGGAGAGTAAGCAGGTGACAGGTGATGTGCCAGTGAATGACGACAAGCCGCCGAAAGGCCTGACAATCATGGAAGTGGCGACGAAAGGCTGACGACAGATGGAATCGGCGACAGCATGGCCGGTGGAGAGACCTTTCAATTTGCAGAAGCTTTATCCTTTGATGATCCCTTAGTCCTAGCCATCTGTCGTTGTGAAGAAGCAGTCATCAGGTACGAAAGACAGGCAACAGTGCTGGATACAAGGTATCGAAGGGAACTCGCAGTGGAGCCTCTGTGCTTTTATAGGAGTGCGATTGACGCATGTGCACTAGGTTACCAAGCTGGCAGGCACTAATCTATAAATTTCTTCTCTAGGAAAAAAGCATTTGAAGAGAAGAATGCTACAATTATAGGTAATGATATTTTCGGCGGCGATTAGAAACTCATTTTAAGCAATTTTAATGGTTCTGAGAAACGTTAAAATGGCCTATTTTCATATTTATTCCAGTTTCAGTAAATACATTACTTATCTACTTTTACCAAAATTCCATCTTGACTTCGGATTTATGGGATTTATATACTCCTCTCCCCCCACCCAGCACATTATTGGTGGTCTCAACCAAAAAACACTAAAATAGCAGGGTCTGCACCTGCTTGATTTTAGTTTTCATTGCCTAACCGAAAATATAAATTACCTGTTTTATAATAGCGTTTCCTCCTTCAGAGCTTGATTGATTCCCTAGAAGCTTTTGGAGCTTCTATCCCAGCCGGACTTGTACCTGCTGCGCATGCGCAGGTCTGGGCTGTCTATATAAGACAGCGCAGCCGTCCGTTCGGCATTATTTCTCCACACCCAGAACCTATGAGCAAGGGGAGGCTCGGGTGGGACTGTAACGGCGGACGCTACGACGGCTTAGGTGCTTGTAACGCACCCGGTTTCCATGGTGTACATGGAGTTTCAGTCTAAGGTTTTACGGTGTTTACGACGACCTTTACGGCATAAGCAAAGTTTTGGGCTACAGTATCAGCATGGGAGATGGAGCGTCGGGTCCTAATTAAAGGGGCCTAACCTTAATACTGTTGGTAATCACTGCCACCAACGGTAGAATTTAACTGTTTATAATAGCTAAAATTAAAGATGGGCTACATATTTATTTTACACTCAAACAGTTAATGAAGTTAGCAAACGAACTGAAGTTTAAAACTCCTGGTTTTATTTTAACAACAGAGAATGAAAGAACACTTTCACTTTACATTATAGCTTGCTTCGGAAAGCTTTTGAAATAAATTATTTAAAAGCACAAAGTTTGAATTTACAACTTAGTAATTCACATTTTCAGACCAACAACACTTGTGTTTGGAATAAAGTTCAAATTTTCACATTATAAAAAGTAATACTGAGTGCTCCCGGAGACACCAGAAAGACTGGACAGCCGCAACTGATTACAGTCTATCTGACTGTATGTTTCATACACGATTAACCGTCCACAGTTATGTTTCTAAGTTTTCCAAGTACAAAAGATCAACCTCCCTTAGTTCCCGCAGAAACTGTTCTAAGAAATAAAAAGCCCGGCAATTTTATACTTAGGCATCAGTATGTTTCTTTCGACTTCCACAAAGATCAAACCATCAGTTTAAATATTAAAAATCCATTAAGTTTGAACTAGAAGAAGTTGGTTTTTAGTAAGAGAACCACTCTGACGTTACGGGGGTGGGGGACCAAATATGTGGACTATGGCGTCACCTCCATAATTTTCTCTAAGCTAGAAGTTAAAGTTAAGTTTTAAACTATGAATTTAGAATAAGGGGGTCCTAAATCAAACTTTCAAAAGCTAAACTACAACATACGAACCACTACCATTTTGCCCGGCATGGCATCCTACGGACGTGACGTCTCCACTCCCGACTGGCGTGACCCTTCTAGCTTGAGAGATCTGTGAACTGTGCTGAGGATTGAGGGTTGGGGGGCCTTTTTATGTTAGAGCAGCGGATTCTCGCGACCAAAGCGCGGACGCTGAGGAGAGCTGCGGGGGTCTGATTGGCTGAGGGCCAGGAGAACAATGGAAAGTGGGAGGAGAAGTCGGTTTGGCAAAGGGACTTGGTGCAGAGCCGTTTGAAGGAGTAGGTACATGTAAAGATAGGCCAATTTGAGTTTTACTCAAGTGAACTTTGGGAAAAGGCATTGACTTTAAAATATTGACTATTAAATAAATATTTACATGATTGCATCGTGAATAGGCTCCGGTTAAAGCTTAGTACTTTGGCTTGGGTAATGCATAAAGCATTACTATTAAATTTAACAAGCTTTAACTGTAAACTGCAGTGTTATACACCACAACTATGCAGGGGGGAGGGGGGGAGAAGGGGGATTCGAAGATTTATGCACAGATTGACTTTCGGATTGCTTTGGAACCAGATCTTTTATAAGTTTCTTTTGATTTTAATAGTAGGACAAGCTAGGAGTAACATTTGGATCGTCACAGCCGGGTTTTGAGGAGAACTAAAACAAACATATATACACTAAAATTTGGGTAGAATGCCGATGTCGAATTATTTCGGACTAATGGTAGCGTTTCTGGGGGAAAAAGAATAAATATAAGGTTGTAAACTAGTTAAATAATCTAGCTTAGTTGAATGCTATAACGCATTAAGTTAAGTTGGAAGTTTAACGTTAAAGTTAAAAGACAAAATCGATCGTTTTGGAAATTTTTCATGAGGCTTGCGGCCGACAAACAAAATAAAAAATATCACACTTGAAATGGTTGTCTGTATCCACATGTGTGTGAGGTTTAGTACCCCAAATGGAAGCCCCTCCTAGTCACAATTAAGCTAGTGTTTGTGGGCTTTTTGCCCTGAAATAGAAACAATAAAATCGAAATACATAGATACATGTCTTCAATAATGGCGGCCATGATGAAGGAGCGCTAAGGTTGGTTTTGGACGATTTTCAAATGTAGTTTGTGAATCTTCTAGATGGTATTTTCAGATTTGGGCTTCCTCAAGAGGTAGGTATTATTGCAGGCTATTAAATGGTGAAAAGTCTGACCGATTCTATCCAAATATGTCGACTATGGCGTCACCTCCATAATTTTCTCTAAGCTAGAAGTTAAAGTTAAGTTTTAAACTATGAATTTAGAATAAGGGGGTCCTAAATCAAACTTTCAAAAGCTAAACTACAACATACGAACCACTACCATTTTGCCCGGCATGGCATCCTACGGACGTGATGTCTCCACTCCCGACTGGCGTGACCCTTCTAGCTTGAGAGATCTGTGAACTGTGCTGAGGATTGAGGGTTGGGGGGCCTTTTTATGTTAGAGCAGCGGATTCTCGCGACCAAAGCACGGACGCTGAGGAGAGCTGCGGGGGTCTGATTGGCTGAGGGCCAGGAGAACAATGGAAAGTGGGAGGAGAAGTAGGTTTGGCAAATGGACTTGGTGCAGAGCCGTTTGAAGGAGTAGGTACATGTAAAGATAGGCCAATTTGAGTTTTACTCAAGTGAACTTTGGGAAAAGGCATTGACTTTAAAATATTGACTATTAAATAAATATTTACATGATTGCATCGTGAATAGGCTCTTTTATAAGTTTCTTTTGATTTTAATAGTAGAACAAGCTAGGAGTAACATTTGGATCGTCACAGCCGGGTTTTCAGGAGAACTAAAACAAACATATATACACTAAAATTTGGATAGAATGCCGATGTCGAATTATTTCGGACTAATGGTAGCGTTTCTGGGGGCAAAAGAATAAATAAAAGGTTGTAAACTGGTTAAATGATCTAGCTTAGTTGAATGCTATAACGCATTAAGTTAAGTTGGAAGTTTAACGTTAAAGTTAAAAGACAAAATCGATCGTTGTGGAAATTTTTCATGAGGCTTGCGGCCGACAAACAAAATAAAAAATATCACACTTGAAACGGTTGTCTGTATCCACATGTATGTGAGCTTAAGTACCCCAAATGGAAGCCCCTTTTAGTCACAACTAAGCTAGTGTTTGTGGGCTTTTTGCCCTGAAATAGAAACAATAAAATCGAAATACATAGATACATGTCTTCAATAATGGCGGCCATGATGAAGGAGCGCTAAGGTTGGTTTTGGACGATTTTCAAATGTAGTTTGTGAATCTTCTAGATGGAATTTTCAGATTTGGGCTTCCTCAAGAGGTAGGTATTATTGCAGGCTATTAAATGGCGAAGAGTCTGACCGATTCTATCCATTATTGAAAAAACAGCGAAATTTACACAATCGAGGCATTTGGGCGCTCAAAGAACAAAATTTTGCTCGTTTGGGAAAACGAAGGTTTTTTTCGGCGGTCCACGCTTACAGGACTACAGGTAATGTATATTTTCGGTTAGACAATAAAAACTAAAATCAATCAGGTGCAGGCACTGCTATTTTAGTGTTTTTAATTGCCGACGAAATGTACATTACCTGTTTTATAATAGCGGACTTTGTCACCTGGTGGTGGGATAGTTTCGCTTAGTTCCCCTCATGTACAAGTCAGCACCCCAAGAAGGAGTCTTTGGTGAAGTTACCCCTGAAACCTTAACCAAATGCACTGTATGCGGAACCGTGGGTCCGGTGGACCGATCCGTGGTTGGGACCGAATTCGGGAAGGTTCCTCAGTGTGGCTAAGGTGCTGCGGTAGGAACGAGTGATAAATAATAATAATAATAATACAGGAACCGCTAGTCAGAGAACTTAACACATTGGGGTACAAGATGGGAAATCAGTCGAAAGTGCCGAAAACTGCTTACCTTGTAGAGATGGCGATGGTGGTCCTCCTCCGGATAGAGCAGTGCAACTCATCCGTCCGGGGAACGGTGACGATCTTTGTGGGTTTCGCAAGACTGGAACGGCGGTGAGTGGTGTTGATACCGGGTCCGTGTTGAACAGGAAGGAAAATAGGTAGTGACGATATAGAGATGGTTGAAAAGGGTTCGTAAATTTTGAGGTGAAGTAGGATCGAAACACTGAGCGAAGTGAGAGATTAATACGTCCGGGACCGGACGACGTAAACTGGAACTTTACCGAAAGACTTGAAAGAGTTTGAATGTGGCGGTATCGTGGATGCGGTGATTATTGCATAATACGGAAGCCAAGTGAGACTCCTTTAGCCTGCCGATGGCAAGGAGAGCAAGGCATAACGGTATTGGACGTGGCAGAATGTTCCGATAATCCATGGAAAACTGGCGAGAAGCGTGGAGCATTATCATACTGCCAAACGGAGTATGACGAGATCTTGTGAAATTGGCTAGATGATAATGCCGCATTCCATAGCTCCACCGGGGAAGGTGACCCCGCTGGGGGAGGATCGGCGTCCGGGATGTGGTAACCTACTGACGTGATGGATGGGTCACGGTACGGAGAAAGAAGTGGAGACGGGGCTTCCCGAAATAGGTTGGAAACAGGTGGTGATGGTGAAGAATCTGGCAATTGCGGAGGGATCGGTGAATGAAGTGTAGTCGTTGTTGGCGCCGTCCGGGAATGTCTAGTCCGGGAACGGGCGCAATAATAAGCCCTCCATGGCGGGGAAGAGGGAATGGGCGACAGAAATGCATTACAGGCACGCAGCAAGGCGTAATTGATACACTGCGAGTTGTAACGACGTTGTAAGACTTCCAATTCATTGGAAAACGTCTCGTTGGAAGCATGCAAAAACGCATTGTCGGAAAGTAACTTTTCGCAATCGGCCGCAATTTCACGTAGTGAGGATAGTTCAACGCGATCCGCCCGGAGCGAGTCGAGTTCCTTGACGAATCCCTCAACATAGTCCAATAGGAATTTGATATTAAAGTCAAAATTCTCAATGTCTCTCGCAGAGAGATTGAGCCCTCGGAGCAACGAGGATCGAATTGCTGATGCACAAGGAAACGGAACCGGCTTCGTTGGAAAAGGCGTTTTAGACGACGAAAATGTTTGAAATCCAATTGGCGGATTCGAGGACGGTGAGATGGAAGTTGGCGGAATCATGTGAGATGATGTTAGGATGGAAGGCGTGACTCGCAAAAAGGGAGCTTTAGGAGGCGCCAAGGGGAATCGGGCAGTCTTGACACGCTCCTTCGGGCGCGTTCCCGATGAACCTGGAATAGCGGGAACCCTATCAGTATCAGTGAGTTTCGGTTTCTTTACAGAATGCGGGGGCGGAACCGGTGGGGCCGAGCGCTTGGCGGTACTTTTCTTCGTAGATGGAGGCAGAACAGGTATCTGTGACAGCAATGTAGAACCTGGTGGTTGAGTAGTGGATCGCTGCTCTCGACGTTGCAGAGCTGCTCGAGCGGCACGCTTTCGCGACTCCAATTGCCGATGGCGGATCTCACTCCAACGAGTGGGAGAAATTGCAAGACAAACACTACACTTCTTGTCAAGTCCATTACATAGCCTATGCTTTTGGCAGCAGGGATGGGGATCGTAGTGACGTGCTGGAGAAGGACCGGAGAATCCCAAGCATGTACAGGCCTTTGGCGAAGGAATGTTCGCTTCCGAAATGATTATTGGAGGAACTGGTTCCTCGGACGAGGACGTGTCCGTCATGGCTAGAGTGGAACTGGTAACAGCCGTTACACACGAGCGGATTTGAACTGAACTCAGCAAGAGAGCCCTCTGGTGACGAAATATCGCAAGACGGCGTAGGCAGGGAAACCGATGGTTCCGCGGACGGTGGCACGGCCAGCGACAGAATCAAGTTACCTGCTGTAGCGGAAAAATTAGGCTGGATTGGCACCGGCTATACAGAGCGCTGAAGACAGGCCCGGGTGTTGGAATGCGATGGTGTACTACTGAGCCGTTCTTCATCTTTCGTCTTCTGTTCGTTGTTTTTTTCTTTTTTTTTGTGTGGTCGACTTGGTGAGAGGAGGACCGCAATTTAGCGGATCGCAGACTTGGAAATGGTAGAAAGGACAAGAGATCGAAGGCAGATAGTAGTCGAGAATCGGGGTCAGGCGATGGCCCTCCGTCGCCCAGGGTTTAGTGACGGGATGGTGTAAGTCGTGACAGTCCGGATAGGGCTGGTCTATATGAAGAACCGGAACGTGTGAGTCAAGCCGAGAAGATGCAGGAGGCGAATGGAGACAGAGTTAAGTGAGGGCAACGGAACGATGGAAAGACTGTTGTTGCCCAAACAGAAGGACGGGCTGGAATCTGATAGACGAATGGTTGGAAGAAACATAGGGTCGTGGAACGGGTGCGTCGAACCAGGACGAACTGTAGTGCCTGGCTAAGTGTTTAGCCAACCTGACTCCATGACCGAACTTCTAGGGGTCCGTTGGTTCATGGTTCCGAGTGAGATTGTGTTGGTTTGCGAGTCGTTAGGAGCAGGCGCCATACCCGACCTCTGCCAAAAGGCTGAGAAGAGGTTGAGCGGCTTCCGTGAGGGATACGGAACAGAAGTCCGTGATTGGCATTGCCGGACCGAGAGGTAAGATGGCAGGGCTGGAATTTAGAAGAAGGAGGGGGGGAACCAGCATCCCAGAAGTCTGGAGCGAAACGGGACTGGTGAGCGGAAAACCTTGCGGTACCTGGCAGTACCGGTAACGCTCTTCGGGTCGTCTTCTGTCGAAGATTTACCGTTGAGTTCTTCAGTCATGTTGAGGCATTGTAACGACGATGTTTTCTGTAGTATGTTTGGCCTGCAGTTGATGCCTGCTTTTCTTTTCTTTCTTCTTTTTTTTTTTTGGTTGTTGTTTTGTGTTTTTTTTTTTTTTTTATATATCACGTAGTGCGGAGCCAACTGCGCGTCCGCCGTCCGCAATGGTGGAAAGAAACGGTATCAGAGAATTGATATTAGAGTTGGAAGTATCGTGGCGGAGTAAGATCTTCTGTGCAAGAGATGCAGCAAGGATGGCACGAAGTGACACTGCAGGAGGAATCTAAGGACGCTGGAAAGTAATTCCAGGACGATGCGGCAGTGGACGTTCCGTGTTCTTCTGTCGTAGCAGGTGATATGATAGGTGTTGTACCGGGAACCACAAATTGTGGGAACGCAAGACACGTGGGGAACGAGGAGATAACGTTAAAAAGTTTGGTGAAGCAAGTCCGAAACAGGCGGAATGATCGTCATCATCTGTGGAGGAGAAGTCTTCACCACAGGTCAAGACAGAAGGTGGAGAGGTTGGTGCCGAGGAACGTGGAGGTGGATAGCAAGGAACCGGTGAGGTGGAAGATTCATGGAACGAACGCCGGAACGTAGGAAACGGTACCGGGAGATGCGTGTCGCACCAGTACAGCAGACGAGGAGAGAAACGACCAGAGGAACCGAGAGGTACCGGAATGACCGGCAAAGGGGGACAAGGACCCCGAGGACGGGGTTCACGTTGCAGGATAGCATGTGGTGCTGGTGCCTGGGAAATGCGGGGAACCCGTCCGGAGACCGATTGGACGTGGCAAAAGGATGCTCTAGAAGATTCGCTAGGGAGAGCAGCCATGAGAGCCGGGAAAGCTGCTGATGGCGGTTGTAATGGCTGACGAACTGGTTGGGAAACAGTTGAGTGCTGATCCATGGTTTGGCGGGGACCAGGTGATCCAGATGTGTGGAGTTGCAGTGCAGGACCGTCAATTCCCAGAACCTAAGGAAGGATGAAAACGTACCACACCGTTCATTGAGGAACGTGGGATTGAAGCAGACGACTGTGTTCCTATGAAAGGAACGTAGGAACGTGGGAACGAAGCAGGTGACTGTGTTCCTATAAAAGGAACGCAGGAACGTCGTGAGAGGCCGGATCGGTCAGCGGACCGAGGAACCGGATCGATGCCAGGGAGTAGCTCAAGGGCGACCATGGAGTGAACGCCCTAGGAGATATGATGCCGAATGGATGGCTGCGCCATATTACATAGACGGCCCAGACCTGCGCGTGCGCAGAAGGTACAAGTCCGGCTGGGATAGAAGCTCCAAAAGCTTCTAGGGAATCAATCAAGCTCTGAAGGAGGAAACACTATTATAATACAGGTAATGAAAATTTCGTCGGCAATTAAAAAGCGCAAATTTGCTATGAAAGTAAACGTCGTGACGTTGCATTCTGAATTTTTTTTAATGAAAAAGCTGAAAATCAGGCATCCATACGTTAATAAAAAATAAATAAAATGCACTACTACGACTCTAACTATGGTATTATTTTTTTTGTTGATAAATAGCTTCAAAGCGGCGAGGTCGAATACTTGACCGAATTTGGAATTTGTGTATTACTGTTGTTTCTATTTGAGACACGATAACGTTCACAATTTTGTTCCGATTTGGTTTCAATTTCATGACAAGGGAGCTTTCATGCATGGAATGCATGAGTTCGAAGATGAAATTCCTACCAGAGATATTTTCGGGGATAATTCGGGTTTTCCATTAGATGGTTATGTCAATTTTTAGTAGCAGCAGTAAGGGAGCCCGATCTATAATGCCACTGGCCCTGAGCACTACGTGAACACCACAAAGCCATTTGCCATAATGTATCATAGTGAAAGTTCTTTTAGTGTGAAGCGGTAGCACTACTAGCGGTAGCAATCTTCAAGTTTTCATTTAACGTCCAAAGTATTATTCGGTGCGATTAACTTTGCGAATAGGATTAACCTTGGCGGCCTTTCCCTGGTTGAATGATATCACTACTTTCAAAGGCCAAACCTTTTTGGAAACGTGGCGGATTCTCTTATACCAGTTTTGGTTTTGGGTGGATATCACAACTTTCACAGGCCTTTGAATACAAATAATTCCACGGTCCAATTGTCACCTCTACCTTTTTTGTCTGGAGGTATTAGCCGTTACATCAGCGAAATTGACACGGTTTGGTTTAATTTATGCCCATGTTTCACAGGTTTAAGTTTGTTCAATCGTAATTTTGAGCGCACTGACTACCAAACGCTGATGTTCGTTCGCTACGCTCACTCACAAAGTTAATTTTAATCACGCAATGAAACTGGAATTGCTCACTAAAATAAATCACGTTAGCGTATCCAGATTGGTAACGACTGAGCTTTATCATAGGCGTATTGCATACATTACCTTCCTAAAGCACTGAACAGAGCGAACAGAATGCACCACTGTTAGAGACAGTTTGGCTCCAAACTTGAAGTCGCGCGTGCACAGTGATGTTGCGTCAGCCGTTCAGTACCTTCCTAAACTACAATACAGTTCAACAAGCTCAGCAGAGTATTCAATACGTCATACTTTCACCGCGACCAGACCTGGCTAATGGATTTGACCAGGATTGGCTAATGATGTCACCAGGCAAGAGCAATGCCAAAATTGCGAACCATCTCAGGGAGGTGGTTTGCTGGGGTGGAGGTTTGAGCATGCGCGAGGTAACAGTCGTGACGAAACAGATTCATCGCTGACGATGTTGACGTCAATCAAGCGGCATCAACACGGATATTAGCAGGGAATAAGCCAAACTGTCACCAACAGTGGTTCGCTCTGTTTGGTCGTTTAGGAAGGTACCGATAGATAATGTGATTCACGAATAACAATCGGCGCAAGTCATTATTTTGACTGTTGCAAACTCGAACAAGGTGTCGTCATCATGCCTCTCTTTAAAGAAGAAAGCGTTTCATCTTCATCGGCCACCATTGTTTGCCACCATTGACTAATTGAAGCGGATTATTTGCGTATTGGTGGTTTCGGACGACGCAAAATAACGAGTTTGATTTTGGCTGGGACATATCAAGGTGCTTTTGGTGCGATAAATTTAAATTAGTAATGGTACCAAAATTTAAATTGCTTTTGAATTACTGTCTTAAAGGGCAATTACATCCATTTTGACGTGCATGATTTACTTTTGGACCACTTAAACAATAACTAAGCACTCATTCATTTAATAAGAGCCTTGGCCCGTAGCCGTATGCTCTGCAGAACTAAATACATACATATAAACTACAAACAAAATATATCCAAAATACAAGAATTGCGGTAAGAATACATTACTTACGTCAGATACAACAATATAACTACTGCATCACCAAAACACGATACGGAGACAGCCATTGTTTTGCTGGAACGCGTCGTATTTGTCACGCCTTCTAGCGGAGCATTGTGGAAGGCAAAGATGATACGGCCTTTACTGTAGGTGGCTGTTACCATACGTAATCTTTTATGCCTAGTTTTTAGTTTGAGATCGGTTTATTGAGGACACTTTTTCTTCATGAAGAACTCGTTCCCACCTGTGTTGACGATCTGCATTTTGTTTCTTCTTTTCCCCTCCCTCCCATAAAATATACAATTTTGTATTAATGTCTGTAAAAAAATGGCGAATGCCCGTTACTTTTCCAAAATTTGTCACAAACCAAAAGAGAAATGCTTAGCCAAACGTCCTAGTTGCTTAAAAAAAAATTACACGAATTCTTTAAACAACTATGCGGCCGAATAACCACAAATCTCAACAAAATTCGGCCAAAATAAGTATTGCGAATACTTGTACTGTTGGCGGAATAATTGCTGAATTCTCGGTACAACCCTGCAAATATTTGTGTTGTAACCTACAAATTTGTGGTACATGTGTTTCAAACATATGGCACAGCATTGGCTCAACCACCTATTCTTTTCAACCACCCTACTTTCTTGACACCCATAATAGCATTTCCAGTATGGACCATTACCACCATATCGGAGTTTTCAACACTCTTGACCTAGCATTCTGTTACTTTAACTCTTCCCACAAGATGGTAGTGGTGTACCCCACCCAACACCTATTTCCCCCCACTTTCTTGACACCCATGATGAATGGCAGGTCACAACCCTCTTTTTTTTTAATTATTCCGTTCTAATCAACACGTTTCCATTAGTGTAATGAGCTCCCACTAATTATTCACGGCTTTTGCAGGTTAAAACAACAGTCGCCACTTCTCCTCTAAACTTCAAACAAAGCCAAGTTTTTCAACGACGAGCACCATCTGAATACACAAATGAGCAGAAAGCTCCTTCAAGGAGAAATCACATTAAGGTGGTTAAGGCTAAAATTTACTACTAAATTTAACTACTAATGAATTGAAATAAAGGAGAGAAGCAAGGAAATTAATACATTACATTTAAATTGCGCCAAAAAAATGCAAGGAACAAGTGAAATGTGAATATAAGTCAGAAGGACAAATGAACATTATTTAAATGCCTCTTATACAGACACTACCGTGCAGTGCCACGTATTTTTCCAAAAATTTACGAGTCGATTAATTCGAACGAATGCATACGGCGTGAATGACACCAACGAATTTCGGTTTAAGAAAGGATTAGCAATAATCTTCGCAAACGTGAATTAAGGCAGCCAGGGACAGTGTGCCCAGAGCGCCGGTTCGGGAGGGAAGGGGGGAAGGAGGTACCAAAATGACGTTTTTTTTTAAAAAAAAAAAAGAATATTTGGTTTTCATTGGAAAATATCAGTTACTGGAGACATTTAGATCACCAAACAGACTAATTTTAATAATTCAAAAACAAAATTCTACCAGAGAACTTGTTCTCGAAGGATAATCCGACGACGCTCTGTTAACTAGATCGGGATATCCCTTTGCTTAACGGCACCTTTTAACCCCCATTTACATAGATTTTTTACTTAATTTATTCAAACTTCGCGTCGAACTGCGTCACTTCCGGTTCCCTTCCTCCTCGCTTCCATGCACCTATCCACCACTGTCGTTTGCCTCCCCTGGTGAACCACTGCGCCAGCGGAGGCGGAAGGGCAATGAAGTTAACACAGCGTCGTCAGATTCTACTAGGAGAACTTAGATTCTCCTGCCAGAATAAGTTCTCTGGTAGAATCTTCATTTCCCCTTATCAGAATCCTCATCGCAGCGTTAACTACATTGGGATCTATTCAGATTACACATAGTGGTGCAGTTCACCCCAGATCAACGCTTGGACAGCAACCTATTCCTAGCATTACTCTTACAAAAATACACTGAACACTCACAGACGAGGTCTCCCTCGCCGCAATCCTACCTTACTACACCAGGAGACCCATACGCTGCATCTTCTGCAACAGTTGTAACGGCCTAGCCTACAAGATAACCCAGGTCAGGTCGTTATTAGGTTGCCAAACCCTTACGGTGGTAAATATACGCAGTTAATTGGCCATAGTAACTGACTGTGGTTGTTGGCATGGCAACACGCGGTTAACTAACTCTATAAGACGGACACCTCCCGCCTATATAAAGCACAGGTGTACGTGTCATCGAGATCAGTTTCCCCACGTACATGACGGTTTGTGGACGTACTGGTCAAGAGAATCGTCCCACTAGACCTAACGGGCTAAGACATATTTGGGACTTAGCAAGCCGTGGGACATGAGCCCAAAACGGCATGCAGGACCGACCGAGTCTGGTTAGCCATACTCATGTAAGAGGATAGCAGGGGAGAGGGTGATTTGGGACCACAAAATGCATCCAGCGTTTGTCTCAGTCATTCTCTACCAAAACCATTGTGCCACACCTGTGAGCCCGTGCGGGATTGGAACTGCGGAACCTCTCGCAAAGATTTTTTTTGGACGTTCTTTCAGCGTATCAGGAAGTGAGAGGAAGACTTGTTCAAATCCGAGACACAGTGTACACTTTGTGTCACACTTGTCTTGCAAAAGTTTTTTCCCTTCATCCCTCAGATGTATCCGGACGTCGTGTGACGTATTCAGACGTATCCGGAAGAGCTGTGTGTCACATCTCTGAGCCCGTGCTGCAACCTCTAATTGAGTTTTGGAGACGTTTTGGACCATTTCGGACCAGGACGACTTGGAAAGTGGATCTTTTCAACATTCTACGGGAATTCTTTTTTTTCCGTCGATAAAGTATGACGAAACGCGACATGGCTATGAGGAAGAAGAGGAGACGACGCCGATGTTGGGTGGCAAATGCAGCATGTTTGTCAAACCCGGCAGACTTTTGCGGCAGTATTCCACCACCAACATGGGAGGACAAAATTGTGGATTTGAGCCCAGAAGTTTTTTTTCCCCTCCCAGGTGTAAAACCATTGTGTTACACCTAGGACCTCGCAAGTTGTTTTTTTTTTGCCTTTCCGGATGTCGACGTGGAAGGGAAGGAAGATTGGTGTTCAAATCCAAGATTGGACGAGCAACCATTGTGTTACATCTGTGAGCTCAGACGTGTTCGAATCCGAGACATGTGGTACACTTAGTGTTACACCTGTGAGTCCTTAGCCCGAGATTAAATGGCATGCAGCAGATCTAAGTTGTGTTACGTCTGTGAGCCCAGGATCCAGGATTAGTGTTCACATCCGTGGACGAAAAACCATTGTGTGCAACCTGTGAGTGTCCGGATGTCGACGTTGGCATGCAGTGAACGGGGGTCGGGTGTTGGGTTGAATCCTGTACTTGTCTTACATCTAGGAGTTTTTGGAGCGAGATCGGACGGCATCCAGCAGGCGTAGGTTGAAGTACATCAGTGGGCACGTCATGGACCAGGCCAGGAGGATTTTTTTTCCCACCAAATGAAGAACCATTGTGCTACACCTGGAATCATGTTCGAGTTTTTGGACCATTTCAGGACATCTCGCAGAAGTTTTTCTTCACCGTGATAAGCTTTGTGGTACACCTGGGAGAAGACTTGTTCTATCCAGGACATGTTACACTTGGTGTTACACCATTGGAAGCCAGGGGATTCGAACCGCGAAACTTTTTGCAATGGAGGTTGGAGTTTTGGATTTCGTGCGGATGCATACCAGCGAACCATTCAAGTATTGGAGCTGACGGCCAACGGAAATTTTTTGGGGGAATTTTCAGTTGGAACGGCAGACGGGAACTAGTGCAGGGAGAAGACCTTAACGAGGGAGGCAACAGCTGAATGGGAGAGCCCGTAATGGCCCCGTCCAACGGATGTATGCCCGCTAGTACCGTAGTGCGTCAAAACAACTGTCCGCATTCTTTTTGAGCAGCAACCGGCAGTCCCACACTAGCTGTCTTATGCTTCCTCATCATGAAGCTCGCTTCGTCTGCTTCAATGTGACAGCCCTCCAGGTCCAGGTAACTCAACTCGCTAGCCTTGTTACCTGCTGCAATGGCCAGCAGCATCATCGACTTCAGCATTAAACACATCAGTGTCTAAACTTTCGGCGGGTGCTAGCTTTTCAAAAATCTTACCACTCGGGCCAAATCCCATGTTACTACTTACCAGGGCACAGAAAGTCTTAGATGAAACACCCCTCTTTACCCCAGGTGCCCCTGACAATCGCAAGTCATCCTCTCCGCGGTGAAACTGCGCCATGGCTGCCACATAGCCTACTATAGTATTGTACTCAAGTCCTTGCTCTTACAGTTCTGATTGGAAATTGACACAGACCACCACTGGTGCCGACACCATATTCACAACTTTGTTCCTCTTACATCACAACAGCCACTTGCCCCTTACAATAAGGTGCTCCGGAAAAAACCTTTTTTTCAAAAAAAAACCTTTCTCCCTGGCCATTTTCCTATTTCACTTGTCAATGTGAGTTGCCACAAAAAATTTCAGGTTATTTGAGGCATTCTAAGCCTTGCTGCCAGGTTTTGAGTGTTAATACAGGTCACGTCTATGTACAACGTAGTACACGTATACAACATATACGTGAAGGTAATGTGCTATATTTAAAGCTGTGATAAAATTCATTGATTTAAGCCTTTTCTTTTTTTTTCAGTGTAGTGTCTGACTGCTAAATAGTATCACCTGTCCACCACTTCACCAACAAATTAAGGCAAAAAAAAAAGCAGAAACCCGTGTCCTACGTCTTAAAACTTAGGAACGTGATTGAAGAACTCCCTATACTTTTCGAATACCAACCCTAGGAGATATGCTGAGATATTTTTTTACCTGAAAGATGGCCCAATGAAACATGAAAAGTTTCGTAACTTTAATGGCGAGAAAGTTCCTGTGGATGTGCAAAAACAATCGGAAAAGGCTGGGATTGAAACTCGGCACAACGATAAGGTGAAAGTAAAACTCCTAGATCTCTATGTTGTCTTGTTCAAAAAAGCAAAGGGAAAGAGTCAAATGAGCAGAAGGAACAATCATTCATTGAAGATATGACTAAGTCTTTCTTTATTGCACTTCAAAATGATCAGCGGAAGCTTGAGTCCGACATGCATTCCGTGTTTCTTCTACTTTTTTCTGAGTAATTTTAAACTGTCCCCATGCAACCTCTTCACTACTTTGTTGCTATAAATTGTATCTTCTGTGGCCATTAAGACTTTTGTTCCTTCCTTCAAAGCTTGAAGAAATCTCACATCTTCATTCCTGTGGTTCTGTTGACGAAACCTGTCAGACTCAATCTTCCGCTGAGCATTTTGAAGTGCAATAAATAAAGAAATAATTAGTCATATCTTCAATGAATGATTGTTCCTTCTGCTCATTTGACTCTTTCCCTTTGCTTTTTGGACAGGCTGGCAGGGTTCATAGAGATCTAAGAGTTTTGCTTTCACATTATTCTTGCGCCGAGTTACAATCCCAGCCTTCTCCCATTGTTTTTGCACATCCAGAAGCATTTTCTCTTCTACTGCACATTAAGTTACGAAATTCTTCATGTTTTATTGGGTCATCTTGCAGGTAGAAAAAAATATCTCAATACATCTACTTGGGTTGGTATTCGAAAAGTAGATAGTTCTTCAACTTCGTTCCCAAGTAGCCACACTTACGTTTTATGACGTAGGACACTGGTTTCTGCTGTTTCGCCTTAATTTGTTGGTGAAGTGGTGGACAGGTGATACTATTTAGCAGTCAGACACTAGACAGGAAAAAAAAAAAGAAAAGGCCTAAATCAATGAATTTTATCACAGCTTTATATATAGCTCATATACCTTCACGTATATGTTACAGCTTATACGTGTACTACGTTGTATATGGACTTTACCTGTATTAACACTCACAACCTGGCGGCAAGGCTTAGAATGCCTCAAATGACCTGCATTTTTGTGTGGCAACTCACATTGATAAGTGAAATGGGAAAATGGCCAGGGAGAAAGGTTTTTAGAAAAAATGTTTTTTTGGAGCACCCTACCTTACAACCTCTTGGTCGAGACTCGTATATCTGCGTCTACAATCTTACGTGCTAAGTCGGACAACTGAAAAACGGCTAACCCTTGCGCCTCTGGGAGTGAATGTAAAGAACATAACCTAGTAGGGTGACTTACCCATGCACCTGGCCGACCAGCCTCACCTAACTGCCTCCCCAGGGGGGTACCTGGAAGCCCAGGCTTCCTACATAATCCCAGTACACGAAAAGATAGAAAAATACCGGCCCCTCCCGTCCTGGCAACAAGCCCCCCCCCCCCCCCCCCCACCCAGCACCTGGCGCCCTACCAATCGAGCCCACGCTACTGTGGCTGACTCCACCTGCTGTTCGTTTTGAGGGAAGGGGGGTGGGGGTGAACATGCAAGTAAAGTTAACCTGTGTTAGTGCTGAGTAAAGTTAACCCAACACATCACGGGTGTTGCCCGCTTCACCGCTGACACTTCGTGCTGCCCTTGTCTTAGTAAATCCTGAAGAGGAATACTGAATAATTCACCCAACGTAGGCTTGCGTGCACCCAATTACGGTCTCAATTCTTCGGCATAGGTGTTAACCAGCTGGCCTCTGCGAGTCTCGTTCACCGTCAATAATGCTTGCAGCTGCAATGCTGTAGCATCTACTATTACCAGCGATAGAGTCGCTTCCAGGAACTGTCCATATCCAGGGGGTCCATAGAACACAGCTGGAGTGCTCTCAGTAAAGGCAATAAAACCATAAAAAAGTTCGCCTGCAACTTCACCAACATAGCGTCTACAAACTCGTAAGCCCGTTCATTACCTCTGGGCAACACTGGTGTGCGCAGCGGTACAAATTCCCATACCCTGGACGCATCCAACACGTACCTGTCCGCAATGGATTCCGGCTCACCAACCGATAGCCGTGCATCTTTATGCTCCACCCAACACTGGAGTACGTCGCCAAGCAACACCCATACCGGAGACTTTTTCGCTACTGCACCAGGGAATCAGCTGCCTCCTCCAATCCACTGGTAATTAAAGATATTCTTAGTAATCCATGGTAACCTTTGGTAATCCACGTTTGCAAGTAATCCGGTGCAACAGTTTCAAGACATACTTTAGTTCTCAAACTTTCTATTAACATTTCAACAGTTGCACGCTTTAGCAGTGTGATTTTAATGCTTAACTGATTTTTTTGAAACACTATTAACCCAATATCTATCTATATATTTTGCTTATGAGCAGACTTAATGATGATGATGAGGGATCATAATGTCCAGCCAGAAGCTTTGCATTCTAGCGCAGGGAGGGAGGGAGGGAGGGAGGGGAAGCAGGTTGCAGTGGAGAGAGTGAGGAGGTGGCTGCTTGCTAGAATGGCGTATGTTACGCCGGGGTCAGCTAGTGGATGTATATTTTAAGAAAACGTCATGTCTGGACTGATTAGATAAAAAAAGTGGAGTAGATATATAGTTGCTGTTCACTAGATTTGGGTACCTCAGGGTCTAGGAGGATGACCCAGTGACTAACGCGAAGTAGTGGCCAATTTTTCAATGACTCGGTTCAGCTCCGTGATGAAACCCTTTATCAGCAGTTTAACGAACAACTAGGCCAGATAATTTATAAATAGTTAGGAAAACATCGATGGTTCTTGTTTTCGCTTCTTCTCAAGATATTGACACTATGTTTTCTTGTTTCGCCAAGTTCAGTTAGCTCTTTGAAGCTTCACGTATTACTGTATTTATCACCCAAAAAGGAAGCAACATTAGCACGCGAGTGGAAATGACAGCCATTATGTATACGTTTTTACCATTGTTAAAATGTGATTGCTTTAACGATAACGACATCTGTAAATAATTAATCATGAAACAAATTGTAGGAAACAACACAGAATGTTGAATAAGTCATCAAACAGAAAGCCAGGTTGTTTCGTGGAAATAAAAAGAAAATCGAATTACTCCGACTGAGAAAACACGAGTGTTTGAAAAACAATTATGCTACATTTAACAACATGCTCCGACTTCTACTTCTACTCAACTGTCTAAAAATTCTATGTTGGTGGTGGCCTACGTCACTGGTCAGAATCTGCAAGTGGCATGGGTTGGGAACTCGAACAAAGGTTGTTACTTAGCAATCCAATGCTAGTCTGGTTTCCAATCCCGTGTTGATCTAGTTCCCAATCCCATGCTAGTCTAATGGGTTCTCACCTGTGCATACTTGATAATGCTTTTTACATACAGTGGGGACCACCACGTTTAAACCATAACTTGACCGAAACAGTCAGCTGAGTTTAGCCATTTTAACTTGGTACTGTAACCACTGTTCAAAGACAGGACGAAAATTTGAAAATTACAGAAAGAAACTGAACCCTATTGTCACGTGAAAAACACGATAGAAAACTTACCGAGGCTCTCACTAACTGATTTATGAGAAAGAAACCCATTACCAAATAAACTAATAAAACTGTGCAGTTGAAGAAAACATAATCAAGAGTCAAAGTAGGTTTTCTTTTCAAAAGAGTAGGAACAGAGTAGTGTTGGGCGGTACCAGACATTTTTCATTCGGTGTCGGTACTAAGCTTAGTACCTCGGTACTCGGTTTTCTCCGGTACTTATGAACGAGGAGGTTTCTAATATTGTAGTGTAACGGTGCCAACACCCGATTTTAAAATAATAACATTTTTAAATTCAAAAATGAGTTTTATCGATATAGTTTTAATGGGGAAAATGTATTAATCCCCCCCCAACCCCTATTTAAGCTTAATGCATGTTTCACATCATATTGATAAAAAAAATTCTAAAATTTGTAGTTGACATACTAACCAAGTAGAAATACAAATATAAACAAACGATGGTTGTAGCATCAAAGTTAGGCAAATTAGGCATTTGTGCATTTAGAATTCCAATTTTACCATTGTTGATCTGTAACTGATTGTTGCAATGCTTTGAACCCTACAACATAAGGACTAAATGAACTATTGTTGCAATTTTAGCGCCATTTACATATCAAAACAATACCGGTATTTTAACGATGCACGGTATTTGGTACCGTTGCATTTTTGGTACCGCGGTACACCGTGAGAACCGGTTTACCGCCCAGCACTAGAACAGAGTATGAAAGTTTCCACCACAAAAGTTTAGCAGAATTTAAGTTCAGTAACTTAGGTTTTAATTAACTTTAACTTTAATTTATTTAGTTGAGACATCCATTATGGCCATAGTACAACAAAAGAATGATTGCAAAGGAACAATAACGCAGCAAAGAAAACAAAAACAAGGAAAACATAGTAAAAAAAGAAAAAGACAAAGAAAACAGTTTAAAAACATGCCGAATTGCTTAAAAAAAAGGAGTGAGATATTTAAGCCGAAGCTATGTACATGCATTGGGAGTAAATACAAATCGAATAACAAACACTGGCAAGGCAAAAAACATGCATGTTTGGGTGAAATACGAATTAAAAAAAAACCAAACAAAAATCTATTGCAAGGGAAAAATTGAAGTGGTGCATGCTAAACAATAAATTGTTTGGTAAGCAAGATATCATTTGTATCATTTGTTACTTCCACTATTGCTTAATAACGGTGATGTGTGACCTCGACATGTCTCATTTTTAGCTATTTCGGCAGTTGAATTCTTAGCATATCATTTCTTACTTCCACTATTGCTTAATAAAGGTGATGTGTGACATCAACATGTCTCATTTTTAGCTATTTCGGCAGTTGAATTCTTAGCATATCATTTCTTACTTCCACTATTGCTTAATAAAGGTGATGTGACATCGATATGTCTCATTTTTAACATTTTAGGTATTTCGACAGTTGAATTCTTAGCATATCATTTCTTACTGCCACTATTGCTTAATAACGGTGATGTGTGACATCAACATGTCTCATTTTAGCTATTTCGACAGTTGAATTCGTAGCATTTGTATAATTTCTAACTTCAACTATTGCGTAATAATGGTGATGTATGACATTGTGTAACACGCTTTGTTGCTACGTAATGGTAACATGAAGGAAATAACTGGCAAAGACGCAAATGTTGGTTAATGTCTAAGACGTTTATCCCTCCACTCGCTTCCTATAGTGGAGGATAGCGTACCAGACTCGATTAACAGCTCTGTTTGCCGTCTAAGGTCCTTCAACCGCGGCAACTCAAGACTGAGCAGTCAATATTTACGTCGGTTTTTGGTATGATTCTCTAGGTTAAGGTCCCGACAACCGTACACTAGGCAGTGCACACCAATCTGGTCATGAACTGCCTTTGCCCGTTACTTTTATACTATAAACGGGACGGAAAGCCAATTGGGCCAATTGGGCCAATTTAAGTCCAAAAGGCAACGTAAATGGGTTTGCATCCGTATATATATATTTTATACTATAGCGTAACGCAAGCGCAGAATGACAGAGCGCTTGGTGTTTGCCAGAACGTGTCCAAGCACGCCTAGGTGTTTTGCCGTGAAGCTAAGAGCCATCTTAAGGGGCGCATGCTAGTGACCTGAGGACTAGTGCTGAGCCAAGCGTCACATCCCCCTAGCCTACTTACTTTTGAGTTATGTCCAAAACTATTAACCAAATATTGTATATACTAAACTGACAGTCTAACCTAAGATCGAAAAATAGCCAAATATTTACAAATATATACAAAGTTATCCAACCAAGTGAAAATTACTAAATACTAAAATTACTAAATACTACGAGTGTAGTACATCCAACCTGTATCCCCCAGCTAGCAAGTTTACAGCAATTTCCTTTTCACCTATTCGTCTGTTTATTAAGTTGAAATACAGGGTGTTTGGAAATTGGTGTCAACAATTTTCAGGGCTGAATTCTACCATGAAAACAATTCAAAAATTCCTAATGAACATGGGTCCAATTCTGCTTCGTTTTGGAATTAGACGTTGTCGAAGGTAACGAACTTTTGAATTATTACAGTCGTGGTAGATGGAATCACGAATTCTAAACTAAATGACCATTGATTTAATTAAATAAACAGTAATGATAATAAAAACTCTCTGGAAAGACCTCCCTTCCAGAATCCGCTGTTAAATATTGTTTTTTTTAAGCGTTTTAAGTCTCACAAAAAAGATTTTTATTTTCATCACAAAAATTGTTTTTCATCACTAAATGTTCTGTCTACAGATAGATCGTCATTATTATTATTGTTTTATTCAATTAAATGAATGGTCATTTTATTTGCATTTTGTGATTCTTTTCACCATAATAGCAATAAACCTCAAAAGTCGGTTTCCTTAGGCAGGGACGTGTAATTTCAAAACGAAGCAAATTTGGACCCATGCTTATCAAGAATTTTTTACTTGTTTTCATGAAGAAATCAGCCCTGAAAAATCAGCCCTATTTGACACCGATTTCCGATAAAAACAAGTAGAGTACTGAAAGTTGATGCTGAGAATAGTAATTTTAAATATCCGTCTGAACACAAATGACATCACGTTGGAGGGAAAGAATTCACAGAGTCTGCCTATGTGAAAAGGCGGGGGGGGGGGGGGGGCCAGTCCCTAATTTTGTGAAGTCACAGATAATCAGACTACCAACCGAGGTGAAAAAAAAAACAATTTTACCTGGGGGGAGGTCAAAATTGTTTTATATTGCCTAAAGAAAATATACACTACCTGTAAATTTAATTGCATTCAGTTCCTGAGTGCTTGTTACCCTGGAGGATTCAAAACTCTCGATACGCCCAGCTGAACCGCCCAACTGCGCATGCGCCAGCACGTGCAGACCCTCCATAAATGGTATTACGGCGTTAGCCAACCATCTATTTTTCCTCCAGATATGTCAGCCATGTGGTGACTCTAGAGGGGAGGTTGGGTGGGTATTTACAGGTAGTGCATATTTTCATTAGGCAATAGAAAACAATTTTGACCTCCCTCCAGGTAAAATTTGGTTTTCTAGTTGCCGGCAGAAAATATCACACTACCTGTAAATTTAATTGCATTTACAGTTGACCTCGTCAGTATAGGTGGCGGGCACCATCATGGCGGGTTCCCAAGGGAGTTCGCTGGGTCCCAGAGATTTGGTATAGGCTGAGGTGCTTGACGCATCAGACCCAAGATCTCAAGCAGTTTAACTTAGGCAAGTACTGCAGGGGGGTTCAGTCGTGTGCTCTTCCTTTCTGGTATAGGTTGAGGTGCTAGACGCACCATACTCAGTTTGACTTAGGCAAGTACTGCAGGGGAAAAACTGGTTGTTATCAACAGATTGACATCAGTTTGAGAGTTTGATTCCATTTAAAAGAGAGTAAGGGGTAGGTGTAAAATAAGCTTGAAAATTATTACCTGAAAGTTGGTCGTGAAGGTTAACTCCGTTCATCATTTTTTTTTTTTTTTTACATTGGGTGGTTGATTTGAAGGGTTGAGTAACATCAAGTGGATTGGTGAGATGAGGAATGAGGAATCGCAGGGTCATCAAATGGTGTCGATGAGAGTCATCATTCCGGCCTGAAGTTGGTGAAGGTAAGTTGAGAATTTGTGATTTATGGTCTAGTAGTGAAAGTGAAGCCGTAGCCTTTGGCGGAGGAGCGGCAATCCAGGCATGGAAGTTTCCTAGTCTGGGTAAGGGACATCCTTCGCATTTCCCGGATAGCAGGAATGAAGGTTGTGGCGTTGTCCCATCGCCAAACTTGGCGGGCGACATAAGACTCCTTAGGCATCGCTTGGTTTGAACGGATCCATTCTTGTGCAAGTTGGTGGTGTTCTCGTCGAGCGAGTTCGGGAAGAACGGGTGGGTGGTCGATGAGATTGTAAAGGTGAGCGTCAGCTAGAATTGCGGTGTTCCCGACGATATATTCCATTTTGGAAGTAGTTTCTGTTGTTTGGGTGCCACGAGTGGTGAGACGAATAGGCTTACGTGGTAGTGCGGGTCTGTGAATTTTGACGATGGGTTGGCGAGAAGTTGAAATAGGTAGGGGAGATAGGCGTCGGAATTTGGCGTCAGAAAGTTCGATTTTACGTCGCATTTTCGTGTTGCTGGCCGTTAAGTTTTGTATGTTCAGCTTATAAGCGTCGATCAGCTTCCGGGCATTAGCAAGTTTAGTTTCAAGGCTAGAGCAGTGAGATGCAATGGGCTCGCAGTTTTGTCGAAGGCGATTCATTTCTTTTTCATTGAGATCGAGTTTTTGTGCAGTTATGTTGAAGAGGAAACTACAGTCACTATAGTTTGAAAGGGGGTTGGTAGGAAAAGGACTTGCATCCAGCCCAAATGACGACGGTTCAGGAATTGAAGAAGTGTTCGTTTCAATGGTAGCCGGAGTAGGGTCCGGGTAAGTGGATGAGGAAGTGACAGTTGCCGGAATAGTGGAGGATGGTTTCATTATAGGTTGGATTGAGGCAGAGGGAACTTCATTTGATGGCGTCGCACAATCACGGGCTTTTTTGTTTCTCATTTGAGTTGAGCGAGCTAGAGATTTCTTGTTATACAATTGGATTAGTGGCCAATCGGAAAGAGATATGGTAAGGCAGATCGAACAGGGATCATTGTTGAAGTCACAATGACGGTGGCGTTGACAGGCTGTGTGTGGGTCATAACGTTTCTTGGAAGATACAATCCCCGCACATTTGCAGACATCAGGTTTTCGGGCGGTTCTTGGGTCCCAACCTCTGACCAGGGACGGTGATTTTCCACACGGACTTTGGGTGACATGGAAGCGGAGCGGTAACCAGGGAACTGGGAGGAGCGCGGGAAAGGTGGGGTCTATCCGGGCCGACGAGGAACCCCAGCGCGGGAAATGGGTAGAGGGTCGCGGCAGGTGAAAAGCCCCAAGGCGGGAAGGAGAAACAGCCCCAACATATGTAATAAGGGATGGCAGGTGGAAGAGTTGAAAAAAGGGAGATAACCATCGTGAATGATGCGTAGAGGTGGTTAATTAGTTAGCATAACTGGAAAGTAGTTTGTCAGGAAAGACGAGGTGGATTGAGATTAAGTTTGAGTGGATCATTGTTAATGATGATGTGGTAATGGTTCAGCCCTCAAGACGTGGGTTGGTCACTGACGAGATGAGCCCCAGAGTGGGCAGGAGTAGTTAGTTGACATGATTTCAACTAGCAGGCGAGTCAACCGTGAATGATGTTAATGGCATAGAGTGCGATTCCTACTACAACCGCGAATCAGGAATAATGAAGACGTTTTAACAGTCAGACATGACACAATTGAGCGTGGTTGCGTTGAGAAAGGCGGCAGATAGGAAGCGGCAGGTGACATGACTTACACATGAGGCGTGGAATCAATTTTGGACGAAACGAGTGGTAGGAATGTAGATAGCTTCCAACAAGGTTTAAATAAAGGGTTGGTCTAGCCAGAAATGGGGCAGGCAGCAGTGTGTGCAGCAACGGATGTCAGAGTCGTGTCGAGACGAGGGACTCCCGTGGTTGAGACGAAAAGTTGGAGGAGTGAACGGAGTTCGTCGTCCAAGTGTGTGACAGGATGAAAGCGGTTTCCGTTGATGAAGCGTGGCAAGGGCCGTGCTTGTGGAGTGATCGAAGGATGAACACATGAGAATGGAGCAAGAACAGAGTTACTAAGGGGCAACCTATATATCATTGGAAAAACATGTTGGATTCATATCATTTACTGGAAGTCAGGACATGGTAAAGTAGAGTCACCACAAGCTGGAAAGCAGAGAATTTATAAAACTGATAAGTTTCAAAGGGGTGCTCATTGATGACGTTTTCGTAATTGGTTGTCGTGATGGCTGTGTGGGCAATGGTTAGACAATGATGCTGGGGTTTTCAGGCACAGGGCTGGCCGGAGGTGTTGAAGGGGTCGAACGGAGGAGTCCATTGTGACCGAGTCAAGGGCAGTGTGTTCGACAAGGGAGGTGTTGATGTCAACAGCACCCGGTATTCCCAGGCGGTCACCCATCCAAGTACTAATCGGGTCTGGTGCTGTATAAATTCGGTGATTGGACGAAAACCGGTGTTTTCAGCATGGTATGGCCATGGACTATTTTATATTATTGTTTTCGTTGGGCTAAGAATTGGCTATATTCGGCGAAGGTTTGCTTACGTTCCGTGAGGGATGTGCGTTCGGAGAAGGCCTGTTGCGTTCGGTGAAGGTTATGCATATGTTCGGCGAAAGCTTGATGCGTTCGGCGAAGGTTGTGTGTTCGGCGAAGGCGTGCTGCGTTCGGCGAAGGCTGTGCATTCGGCGAAGGCTTGTTTACATTCGGCGAAGGCTAGCTGCATTCGGCGAAGGTTGAGCGTTCGGCGAAGGCTTGATTACGTTCGGCGAAGGCTTGTGCGTTCGGCGAAGGCCAATTGCGTTCGGTGAAGGCTCGCATACGTTCGGCTAAGGTTAGCTGTATTCGGCGAAGGTTGAGCGTTCGGCGAAGGCTTGACTAATGGTGGAGGTTTTCTTCCCTTGGACTTGCGGTGAAGGTTCAGGGGAGGGTTTTCATTGCTTGTTTGTGTTCGTTGAACATGTGTTTTGGGGACATTTCGACGAACTTCGGCTATTTTCAGTGGGTTGGTGCAGCTAGAGAGGCGATCCGTCTATGACGAGAGCATGAGGAAGGTGTCATTAATAATCTATGTAGTTAACAACAACTACATGTTGTTAGTGGCTATAATATATTGTTTTAATATTGTGACATTCATGGTAAGTTTTAAGGATCAAGTGGCAATCAAGTGGCAACCAGATAAATACTTTGGTCTTATTGTAATTACACTACAGTATAGCGAAGTGGCTGGAAGACTACAGTAAAATTATCATTCCGTCCGTAGCCTTATCCGTCCGAAGTCTTGTTGTTTAGTGATAGTCAACACGGAAAATTAAACCATCGATGCATACGCATAGCTAAAAGGTTGCAGACGTAACTGAACGAAGCAATAACACTTGATCGTCGCATTTGATTGCTACAGGAAGACACGCAACTTCAAAAGCGAAGGGCATAGTCAACGGTACAAATCAGCTCCAATTGTGGGTGAGGCACACGTGAGTGTACGGCGTGTGAAGGGTTGAAGGTTTTCATGAAGGTGTCGAAGCTGAAACGTTCGGCGAAAGTTCATCAGTTGTGATGTTTGGCGAGTAATACGGGTTGCGGGCAACGTTCATGACACTTGCGAGGAAGATCATGATGGAGGACTTAAAGGTGCATTTGCCGGTTAGCATCGGCATGGGTGGTACATACGGCGAGGATTGTGATCGACGACGGTTGGGCAGAGGGCTCGTTCGGATATGGCAAAGGCCGCATGTTCGGCAGGGCCAGAGTTCGGTGAGGGTATGTTTCCATTCCCAGAAGCGGGAGACAACGGAAAGGTCGACCCAGCTCGTTGTCCAGAAGGTGCAGGAAGGGGCGAGCGACGGGCATGAGGAAGAAGATCCTGGGTTCATCTTGTTATTCAGGCGGATCGATCATTGAGTTTGAGTTAGAGCAGCGAAAGACATGTTTGGTCTATGGCAAAGCTGAGACTTCGGTGAAGGCATGTTATTCGGCGAGAGTTCCGTGGCTTTCAGCGAAGGCTGGTGGTTTTTCGGTGAAGGTTGTGTGTTCGGCAAAGGCAAGTGTCTTTCGGCGAAGGTTGTGAGTTCAGCGAAGGTAGCGTGTTCGGCGAAGGCTAGGTGGCTTTCGGCGAAGGGCGCAATTGGCAAAGGTTGTGGGCTTGTATTTCGAGCTAGGTGAAAGAGACGTTCGGCGAGCTTGGGCATCCGTCAGGCGCTACGAAGGAAAACCAGTTCATCAATGGGGATCATCTTTTATGGTTTTCTGACGAACTTTACATTCCGCAGAGATCGGGAGTTCCACGTTAGCAGATCGACAGGTGATGAACTTGCGTGAAAGGTTGTAAATTCAGAGAACAAGAGGTCAATGAGGAAGGATTTCAAGGCAGGAAAGCAAAGTCAAATGGCGAATTCCAACAGATGAAAGGAAGAAAGGTCGTTCGGCGAACGTGCACATCCAAAACGTGCGAACGTAAGAGGAATGAAGCATACATCAGGGAGGGGTCTTTCGGCGAACAGTGTCTTTCGGCGAACGTCGAAGCGGGAGGGTAACAATGGCGGTGTGTCGCAGCTGGAGGCTGGAGGAAAAGAGAAGGTTGGCTAACGCCGTAATACCATTTATGGAGGGTCTGCGTGTGCTGGCGCATGCGCAGATGGGCGGTTCAGCTGGGCGTATCGAGAGAGTTTTGAATCCTCCAGGGTAACAAGCACACAGGAACTGAATGCAATTAAATTTACAGGTAGTGTGATATTTTCAGCCGGCAACTAGAAAAAGGGGCTGGGGGTTATCAGTTGTCTTTCGCAGCATCAGAAACAAGGGCGGGAAGGGGGGGAGGTGGTCGGTGTTTTTATGATTTCATTTTCTGTGGGGTTGCAATTTTCTAGGGGGCTGTGACATGGGGATGGCAGTAAACAAGGCAAATATAGGTGATGTCATTTTTGTAGTCTCTTAAATGTTTTATTTTTATGGTTGTTTTCAAATGCAAAGAAATGTGTTTTTTTTTCTTCCTTTACTAAACGTTGTAAAACTCTGGAAGGGAGGTCTTTCCCAGGGAGTTTTTTATTATCATTACTGTTTATTTAATTAAATCAGTGGTCATTTAGTTTTGGAATTCGTGATTCCGTCTACCACGACTGTAATAATTCAAAAGTTCGTTACCTTCGGCAAGGTTTAATACCAAAGCGAAACAGAATTGGACCCATGTTTATGAGGAATTTTTTTTACTTGTTTTCATGGTAGAATTCAGCCCTGAAAATTTTTGACACCAATTTCCAAACACCCTGTATATATATACACTTGGTTCAAAAATTGTAAATACTGTAAATATGAAAACACTGTAAATGCTGTCTATACAAAATTCTGAAAAAAAAACTTGAAAACATGTAAAACATGGACTAGCACACCTGTACATTTTAAAGAATATTTACAATTTGGAGCACTTGTTTATGCACATAAAACATTTGTATATGTTGTTAATAACACCAAAAAAGTTACAAATACTTGATTCCAAAAGCTACTTTGCTCTTAAACGTTCGACTTGTGTTTTCACTATGTTTAAATGTCACTTTTCACTGTATATATATTATTGTTCTTGTTTATCGGTAATGGCATAAAAAGGTCCTTCATGTCAGAGAAGATGGAGGGGCCTGCGCATTCCCTCTCTATTTTCGCACATGCTGGCGTTGATTTCCCCGTAGAGTCCTGCATAACAGCGCTGTCTTCCTGATCTCGTTGTAACGAAGCTGGTGTTAAGTTGAAGATATGTACTTGCTCGTATACATTTACATTTACATTTACAAATGTTTACATTTACATTTACAACAGCTGTGATTTCCTGTTCACGATTGTAAATGGACCTGTGACAGTCAATCTACCATTGTCTGGGTCTTTCTTCTTCTGTTTTTACTAATTCCCAATTGAAAGAAATGGAATAAAATCGTATTCCCTTTCCTTCTGGATTAAGTATTTACTGTGTTACGTCTTTCGGGTCATCAGATATAATAGGTTTATCTTTTCCTACGTAACGAATAACAGTGAGTGCTCGTACTCCCGTTTTATTTCGTCGAATTTAACTTTGTCAATTTCGGCAAATGACCTGTTAAATTTTGGTGTAGAAAAATTCTGCTGGTCTGGTTTTTTATTCATAAACCTATGATTGCGTTCTTTGGGCTGACCAAATTAAAGCGTGATTTTACAGGTTCATGAATCTGTTGATCTTCTTTCTTGTTTACATTCCCGGTGTTCAGTGGAATTTCAATATGCTACCGATTTAGGCAATCCGGAGCTGTTTCTTGTGGTGAAACATCCTGCTTTTCCGGTGTTGCTATTTTGTTGACTTTTTTACTGTTGATTGCTTGCCCTGTTGATGTCAGCTCCTTCACAGCTGACTTGTTAACCGCGTTCTTGCTTGTTGAAGTTTGTTTTTTTTGCATCGGCTCCTTTACAGCCGTTTTACCTTCAACCTTTTAGGCTTCTCCTTCGTGATATAATCGTAACTGATCATTGCTGATTGGTCCAATAAATGTTCCCGTTTTTTATGTCTAAGGAGACATGTGACATCCTTCTCATGATAGATGATATGGCAAATACCATCGCAACAACGCCCTGGGCTTTGTTTGAGTCCTACTACTACATCATTCGTTTGTCGGTTTTCTCTAAAAACCAGACTTCCTTTTTCAAATGTGCTCACCTTTTTAGTCATTTGATGCATGGCAGAAGAAGGTGAGTCACTGCAAGCTGGCCAGCCATGAGCGATTTCCAAATTCCCATCATCTAATAGTTGTGGTGTTGTAACAACTCGACTACCTTCTCCTGAGGCGTTGATACTTGATGTCTTCCCATTTACGCATAAATCCTGGTTTTTCCTGGCCTGTTTTACACGTTAGCATTCATCACACTTCTTCACAAAATTCGCCACATGTCGCGACATCCGATTCCAAGTCAACTCTGCCTGCAGCCGTTGCAGTGTTTTCCGAGCATCACCATGTCTTTTCACTGGTGACTTGTGAATTGCTTCAATGCACGATTTGGCGTGCTTCCGGAACTCAAATCCTAAGACCATCTTCTCCAACATCCCTCTTCCTTGTATCTCATGGTACAAATGACTGAAAAAGTAGATCGTCCGACAAAAAATAAAACTTGCCGAAGCCGGGTGTAGCTAAATATTCATTCTCCTCTAGTGCCTGAGCACCGGTTGGCTTATTGCTTAGTTAGCAATTTTTCGCATGATATTAACATCTTGCATTTGAGCCAAAAAAAAATCCTCAAACGTGGGGAATATCACAGATCAGCCTGTCGTATTTTCGTCCACTTCGAAGTTTTCAATCTCTTCACTTCCACAAGAAATAAACTTATGTCTATTAACCATGAAAGGCACGAGTTTGGAGCTACTCCCCGTTCTTCAACCTTTCTGCCGAATGTCAATAGTCACTCCAGTTTGGTGCAAGAAGTGTTGCCCCAACAACACGTCTTCTATTGTATCTTCAAGAATTAAGACCTTTTGAGTTAACACTTGATCGTCACCAAATCTTACCCTCGTTCTCAAATATCCACTTGCATTTTTTTCTTCCCAAAAGCATGATTGTTGAATCGTTGTGCATTGTGTGCCCCTTACAGATAAGAACATCTGCCACTTCTTACGGTAGAATGGACGAGTTGCTTCCGGTATCTACCAGTACTGCGAAGGTCCCCCCCCCCCCCATAGCTTGATTGGTAGAAACGGGATGACAACCTGCCTCTGATGTCTTCCTACGGCGTTTTTGCACGTAACTTTACATGCTTTAACAATTTTTACATGTCTTCTTTCTAGTCGTACTCTTTTCCGGCAATCCATCCCCGGATATGCGACTGCATCACCTTGACGGTTAGTCAAAGAGTCGCGTCCTGTTTTTTTTGACTGATTTGCCTTACATTGTGCACGGTACTGACCTTGTTCACCACATGCAAAAAGCAAGTTCCTTTCCTCTTCTTCTCTGACTTGATTTCACCATTTTCATTTTGTAACTCTTCAACTACATCATGCTGTTTTTGAGAAGAAACTTTCGAGGTCAGTGTAGCACTTGAATATTTCCCGGCTTTGAATCCTCGTGGATCAAGACCTTGAAATAAATGTTTCGGTGTTGAATACACTCGTTTTGGCTTAGACGACACATTGTCTAGTTGTCGGTAGTAATGACGATTCCCTGACTTACGGTCCCTGTCATTAGCTGGTCTGTGCCATGCTAAAAACGATTCAGTAGTTTCTTCCAGTTCTGGAGGAGGTGCACAAGTTCGTGACACAATAATTAGTTCTCTCACTTTATTACCTTCCGCCGCAAGTTTCTTTAAAGTTAAAAACTGTTTGTCCTGTAGATAGAACAAATTCACCCCGAATATATGCCCTAAGACTCTTTGAATTTTAACCTCTTCTGAAGCATTAGGTTCAAGTCTCTAATAAAAACCCTGAATAGATTGAATGAAATTCGAAATTGTCTCATCTCGATGCATAAACCTATCTTCTAAGCTTCTACCAACTGTGGTAAATAGTTCGGAGGTTTGTACTCCTTACGGAATTGCTCCTGAAAACTGTCCACATTTGAAAAAGGCTTATTAAAGTTAAACCAAGACTCAACTTCACTTACTAACGAAAGTGGTAAAATCGTGTCTAACAGAAACTAATCACTAATTTGAAATGCACATTGGTATTTAGACATAGCATCTAAGAACACTTGTACTGTCTGCAGGTCTGAGTGCCCTGCAAATTTTGGAGGTAGCCTTTTAGGTAACGTAAATGTAGGTACATGATGCACAGGTGTATCACTTTGCACTACACATTGCAAAAAAGGATGTAGTACTCTTTTGTCAATGCCGTTAACACTTTCCGCACCGCACACAGATTCTACTACATTGATATCAACAGTTTTAGCATGATCAACCCGTACTGACGCACCTACTGCATCGATGCTGTTGCTGTAGTTATCTTTGTATTGAACTTGCTTGGAGTTGAAATCCTGTTTGTGTGTTGCGCGATTCCGCTGGTTACGCGACGATTTCTGTACAGGCTTACACAGCGCAAAAACGAAGCCTTGACGAATCTTCATGAGAAGAGACTTGCGTTGCCGAGCATTGCAAAAGTGTGGATGCATTTGTTTGTGGCACAAAGACAGATGTGTAACACTGGATATTCGAGTTTTCTGAAGATAACTGGTTGCTGCCTGAAGACAAGAGTTCAATTGTTTATGAAATATTAGGTTGTTGTTGTTCACCCTTCTTCCGGTTATCCCACAGAATTTGAAGTACCATGTTTTGAAAGTCTTGATAGCCTGGGCATCGTCCCATCTATGCGTCAAAATCAAAACCGCTTGAATCCGAAAGGTTGCGTACATCTTTGTAAAGCTGTGACTCTTGATGTCTGGCTCCACGTTGATCCGACAAAACTGGCATCGAAAATGAATCCGACACTTGTTTTAGAACAGCGACTTCCTTTTTAAAACTTCTTAAAGCTGCGTGACAAGCTTGGTCGCCTGGAAACTCAGGTGAAGTTGTCTGCGAGTGTAGAACTGGGGTCTGTGACCTCCGTTCATTACCGTCACTAACTACAGCTCTGTTTTGGTTTTCACCTAAAACGTGTTGAGTTGTGTCGTCGACACAACCTGGTGGTGGGACAAAAGGTAAAGGCGTACCGTTTTCCACACCTTTACCTTCTTCATAATGCTACCCTTGAGATTGCCTCGCAAGGTCAGCCAAAGGAACGTTATCTGTTGTGGTCCAACTTTGAACAACAAAACACTGGTTTTGACTGTTGTGAATATTCTCTTCCTTTTCTTTTACAGAAAGGTCAAGTATAGGCACAAGTTCTACTTCTGTAACATGTAGGATACTCTAGCTTACTTCTGGTGTTAAAACACGCTTAACAAAACTTCTTAGTTTCTCCATTGCAACGAAAGTGGCGTCTCACTTCCAGTGCGATCGGTGGGATGAGAGACTCACTACTACACGTCGTCGTGTAGGCTATGAAACTTCCTTTGCAGCTTTACTGGCGTCTTCTTCTTGGTCCACAAAATGGCGTCATCTTCTTATTTCTTCTTTAAAAAAAATTACGGGACCCAACTAATTGAAAATTTGAAACTGATCCCTCAACGCAAGCTTTGGGTTTCAATTCCAATTTAATATTGTGTGCTGTTTCCACTACAATACTTATTTTTAATAACTTGATGTGACAAGCACTATTAGTTAAAAAATGTCTTTTCCCTTCTCACTCCTGTGAGAAGTTGCTGGCTCCACACTTCGGACTTGCTACTCTGGTGTAACAAGAACTTCAATCGCAAAAAAAAAAATCTTCCTCTTGCAAGATGTCACTGGTTCAAATCGCGGACTGTGCACCCAGGTGTAACATGCTTTGTTGCTACGTAATGGTAACGTGAAGGAAATAACTGACAAAGACACAAATGTTGGTTAATGTCTAAGACGTTTATCCCTCCACTCGCTTCCTATGGTGGAGGATAGCGTACCAGACTCGATTAACAGCTCTGTTTGCCGTCTACGGTCCTTCGACCGCAGCAACTCAAGACTGAGCCGTAAATATTTACATCGGTTTTGGTATGATTCTCTAGCTTCAGGTCCCGACAACCGTACACTAGGCAGTGCACAGCGATCTGGTCATGAGTTGCCTTTGCCCGTTGCTTTTATACTAGCATGAGGCAAGCGCAGACCGACAGAGCGCCGGTCGTTTGCTGGAACGTATCTAAGCACGTCTAGGATTTTTGCCGTGATGCTAAGCGCTCCATCTTAAGGGGCGCGTGCTAGTGACTGCTAGTCTCAGATTGAGGTTTCAGGCTGAGCCAAGCGTCACAATCGAAATGTCTCATTTTTAGCAGTTTAGCTATTTCCACAGTCAAATTCTAATCTTAGCATTTGTATCATTTCTTACTTCCACTATTGCAATAACAGTGAAGTGTGACATCGACATGTCTCATTTTTAGCATTGTGGCTATTTTGACACTTGAATTCTCACAATTTGTATCATTGCTCCACTTATGCTTAATAACGGTGACCTGTGACATTGTCATATATCATTTTTTAGCATTCTAGTTATTTCGACAGTTGAATTCTTAGCATTTGTATCATTTCTTACTTTCACTATTACTATAACGGTGATGTGTGACATCAACATTTTTCATTTTTAGAATTTAGGTATTTCGACAGTTGAATTCTTAGCATTTGTTGGACTTCTAGTTCTTACTTGCATTATTGCTTTATAACGGTTGCTTTCACACCGAAATGTTGCATTTCTAAAGTTTTAAGCTTTTTAGCTGTTTCAAAAGTTGAGTTCTTACCATTTGTACTATTTCTTACTTCTATTGTTGCTTGGTAATGGTGACGTTTGACACCGAAAGGTCATATTTCTAACATTTTAATCTATATCGACAGTTGAGTTCATGCATCAGCTTATTTCTTGCCTCCATTATTGCTTGATATCGTCGCATTTTTAGCGTTTTAACACATTTAGCTATTTCGACTCTTAAATTTTTAGTAAGGCTACACCGATACCGATACTGCATTGGATCGGTGGCCGATATTTGCGGTATCGGATCGGTATCGGCAACTTTCACAGAATTGTCGATAACTCTGGAACCGTTTGAGAATACAAGTTCGCTGCGTTTTGCTCAGGAAATCACTAACTTATCTTCCTAGCAATGTTTTAACTGTGAGTTGCTATTTAATTTTTTTTATTTAAATAAATATTGGACCTTTGCAGAAAACTACATCGTGTGGCAATTTAAAAACCGGTTCAGCATCGATCTCGGATAGGTTAAGTTTCTATCACTGCAGCCTTAATATTTAGCATTTGTAGAATTTCTTACAGCCATCATAGCTTCATAAAAGTTACCAAAACGTCAATTTTTTTGTTGTTGGTCGATCATGCATGATTTTTGGCTATTTCAACACCGTCACTGCTGCTATAAATTCCGGCAAATAAAAATAAACCTTTCCACCCTCAAGCACAACCACAGCGACTTCGTTTTCATCTCTAAGAAAAATACGTAAACAAGAACGTCTTCAAAAGACATCAATTTGTTGAGAAATGACACACAAGTAATGTGCATTGATGGTAACATCGCCCCCAGCATTCGCTTTATCTATATGGAATTCGCGCTTAGATGCAGCCAAAACATTGGAAGCTTAGGAAAAACAAAAGAAAAAAAATGAATGAGATTACTTGCTGGAAGGTTCCAAGAATTGATCGCGAGATTGCTGTTTATTTCCAGAAGAAACTCCAATTTGAAAAAACGGAGAAAAAAACGCGAAAAAAAACCCCCCCCGGGGGGGGGGGGGAAATATTCGCTTTGCCGTGGAGAAATACGCTCAACTATTTTGCATCAAAATGTCAGTGATTCTCTTTCCTGAACAAGCAAAATAACAACAGTTAAGTTTTATTTTTAAAATAAATACCGATTTGGCTTTCCATCCAGTTTAACTATTTTTTTTTTTTTTTTTTTTACAAACAATCCACTCTTTTAAAAAAAAATAGCACGCATCCTTGAAGGGCGAATTGCCCGTCAAACGCGAGTCTGGAGTATGACGCGATTTTGACGTAATCCTTAGTCCTGGCGTGTGCAAACATGGCAACGATTGCGTCAAAATTAGGAGGCTGGGGGAGGGGGGGGGGGGGCCCAAACAGAGGCGTTTTTTAGAAATTTTTACTACTGAAAAGTGTTATTTTCACGTCAAACAAGATGCACTAACACTGCATTAGTAATTCGACGTGTCGTATGGTAGAATAAAAAAAAAATCTGTATTTGACGTATGAAATTGGAACGGCAGACATACCAACAGGACGCTACTAAAAAATCTAAATGCATGGTGTACTGAAGAATATCTACTATATTGCACATTATATTAAAAAAAAATTGTCTCGTAACTTTTGCTACTACGATGATGAGCCAGAATCTTGTGTGCGACGATGCAATCAATGACCAGATAAGTTTTCATCGGACGCCGATATTGGTTTTCTTACAAAACAAAAAACTGAAAGCTTCGTTGTTTTACATTTGCCCGTACCCGTTGTTCTTGTTCATCAGACGTTTACATTTTTTAAATCTTCGAACACCACATTTCATAAATTCAGCAGGTAATTTGGTGGGGGGGGGGGGGGGGGGGGAAA
>JAHWFP010069935.1:54901-93031 GCA_023313725.1 Lithobius niger | reverse complement strand
AATAATAATAATAATAATAAAACAATTTGTTGCTGGAGCAACAGGTCTGGCAAGGATCCTGAAGAATCACTTACTGCCAGCCTAAACACAGAAGGGCAGCTCTTAAGGAGCCAAGGGCAAAAAGATACGGTGAAAGGCATGGAGATTTAAAAGAAAAAGATTCAACACGAGCATGGCCAAAACGAGGTGGTGGAAGGGTATAGGGGAAAAGGTCACGCCTGCCTTACCAACTTGGTTAGACCTGCCAGGGACACGAAGGTCCCCGTTAGCATCGCCAGACGAGGGAAAAGGAATGGGAAAGGAGGGCGGCCAATTGTCACCACAGAAAAAGGTTAAAAATTTAAAAAGAAAAAGAGCTAAAAGAGTTCAAAATGTAAAGAAAAAATTTAAAATAGATAAAAACTAATCAGTAAGAACGCTTGAGAAACCGTGCCAAGGGCATGGTGTTCAAAATACGTTTAAAAGCCGCCACGGTAGTTGCAGAGACAGCCTCCTCGGTCAGGGAGTTCCACGGCTCAATCACTCGCAGTGCAAAGAAGTTCTTCCGACACTCCGTGTGGGATTGCTGACTAAGCAGTTTATATGAGTGGCCTCTAGTCCTATCTCTTGCTGGACGTTCGAAGAAGGGGACGTCAATTGGTAGGAGTCCCTTGACGATTTTAAAGACCAGGATGAGGTCTGCCTTGAGACGACGGAGCTCCAAGGGTTCTAAACCAGCCCTACGGAGACGTTCACCTGGTTCAAGGTCTCTGAATCCAGAGAGCCCACGCGTGAATGAGCGCTGCACTGCCTCCAAGCAATCCACGTCCTTTAGGAGATGTGGCGACCAGACCGGACTAGCATACTCCAGAAGTGGGCGAACGAACACCACAAATGCCCTGACAAGGGTAATTGAATTTGCTGCTTTGAAGCAGCGTTTCACAATAGCAAGTCTTCGATATGCCGCCGACGCGACTTTCACACAGTGTAAGGACACTTTAAGGTTGGGTGTCAACCAAACTCCAAGATCCTTTACGGGGTCCATAGGCTTCAATGGTCTGGTCCCAAGGGCGTACTGGAAGGATGGGTTCGAATCGCCTATATGTAGGACACCACATTTATCAAGTGAGAGAGGCAATTGCCAAACAATGGACCAATGGTGGACATACTGAATGTCAACCATAAGTGCAGAGCCATCCTGGAAACTAGTAATATTGGTGCAGGATTTCAAATCATCTGCGAATTTAAAGCAAGGACGGGACTCCGTGCCGGGTGGGACCAGGTCGTTCAGGAAAGTAACAAACAGTAATGGGCCCAGCACGGAACCCTGCGGTACACCACTTGAAACTGATAGTTCTGTAGAAGCCACGGAATCCACGAAAACTCGTTGCTTACGATTCGCGATAAAATCACCCAGCCAACCCAGCAACTTTCCACCAATATTAAGGTGTGAGAGTTTGGCAAGCAATTTGGAGTGGACCACCGATTCGAAGGCCTTCTTAAAATCGTAGTACACCACGTCAGTGGGAGCTCCCTCATCCAGAGCACTCGTCCACAAATCCATGGCGAGTAGCAACTGCAGTGTCGATGATCTACCTGGCAAAAAGCCAAACTGGTCACTGTTTAGCAAGCTACCTCTCTCAAAAAAAGACAGCATGTCCGAACGAATAATAGTCTCCATGACCTTGCAAGGCACAACGGTAAGCGCAATCTGGCGGTAATTATGGGGATTTGAGGCGTCACCACACTTATAAATGGGAACAACATTCGCTGAACGCCACAAGTTAGGAATAGCACAATTATTCAACGAGAGATTAAAAATAAAAGCAAGTGGTGTGGCGATCGAAAAGCACACCTGTTTATAAAAAAAAGCTGAAAACCCGTCGGGTCCCACGGAGTGACTTGGTTTCATTCGTAAAAGAACAGATCTAACCTGTGTGGGGGAGAACTCAACCGAAGTTAGCAGGTCGGTAAAAAGTGGGTTTTTGCGTGTATCCCGCATTGGTGGGATGCACCCATTATCAGAGACTGTGTTGGAGATAAAGATCTGGTTTAGTAGGTTCGCCTTTTGGCCATCCTCTGTCACGTAGTTGGCGCCAACAGACAATGGTGGTAAATTTCGGATCGTACGTGTTTTAGACCTGTAAAGACGAAACAGAGAAGCCATGCTCCCCTCCTTTAGTGTGTTAAGTTCTCTTTTGGTGTGCCAAAGGTCCACCATGTCCGCGTATTCAGCCTGTATCTGGATGTAAGAACGACGATTAATTTCCGAAGGATCAATTTTCAACTTCTGCCAGATTTTCAACTTTTTGCGACCCAGTTTTTTAATAGAGGCTGGCAGGAAGCCGTGAGCTGGCTTGGGTGATGGTTTTGCCCGACAGGAGGCAACCAGGTCACAAAGAAAGCTGTGAAACCCGTTCCAGACTACATCAATATCTTCCCCAAGTGAGGAAAGGTAGTTTCTCCAGTCAACTTCACCAAGCATGCTGTTTAGTTTATCAAAGTCAATTTTGCCTGGCAGGTAGCTGCTCTTAATTGTGGTAACTGAAGATCGGTTGACCTTAAATGCAACCATATTATGGTCGCTTGTTCCCAATTTATCTAATTGATTAAGACCAAAGATAAGTCTATCACTGTCCACGAACACCAAATCAAGTGTGTTCGTTCCCCTAGTAGGGAAGGTAACGAGTTGGGTCATACCTAGCGGTGCTATCAGTCTCATGAAATCTCTGTGTGGCCTTTCAGATGCAATTCCAGTCTGCCAGTCCACTGAAGAAAGGTTAAAATCCCCAAGAATTACATTCGAGAAGTTGACCTTAACTGCATCCCCCAAAAAGGAACAAAGTTTGACAATTCCCTGGTCGGAGTGGCTGTTTGGTAGATAACCCAAGACGAAGTTCAGCCTGTCTGCCGGAAGACAGAATGCTAATGCCTCCACGTTGGTAGTGGCGAAAGTAGCTACTGCACTCAAATGTGACTTGTATGCCACCAGTATTCCTCCTGCCCTAGACCCGCGATCCAGTCGAACCAAATTGTAACCAAAACCACCAAGGACCATAGCATCAGTAATTGCACCATGCAACCATGTCTCAACCACAAAAAGCACGTCGATATCCCCACCAGCTAATAAAACGTGGAAGTAGCCAAGGTTCTTGACAACACTACGGGCATTTAGTAACAGACAAGAAAAACCACGAATAAGAGGGAGAGAGGATGACACGGTGGTGGGAGTATTCCCCATTAGTTGTGAAAGGGGCGATTGGATGAAGGGTTTTGTTTTTGCGGTTTTGGTTTCCTTGATATGTCCAAGTGTAGGGCTAGAGTTGGGATGAGACCACGGAATAGGGTGTCAGACTCGTGAATTGGTTAGTTGCGGAGACGATGAGGTTGTTGGCGAATGAAAGGGCTATTTCCCGAAGGAGGAGGGTGTTGTTAAAGAGGGCTCTGGTTGCCCAGTTTAAGGAGTGGTAGGTTGCGAAGCTTGCTTTCTGAAACAGCTGTGAGATTAAGGATGAAAATTGCGAATCTCTTCTGGGCTTGCGTCCGCAGAGAGTTTTTCACACAAGGCGTTAACCGCAGTGTTGAGGACGTCGGCTTGGGAGGCCACCCGAAGGCTTAGCCGAAGGCATTTATCGTTTTCGTATAGAACAAAAGTTGGGATTTCTGCTTTCTTAGGGATAAAGAGAGCGGTGCCAAAGTCCATCTTGATTTCACTGCACAAGAATTCGCAGTCAGAATACGTGTCGAAATTGTGTGGGTTCGTGGTGCCGTCGCCAAGCGGACGAAAGAAACTGTTCTCACGGCCGCGCGTGGAGCAGGTGGTTCTTTGTCAAGGATGAGTGGGTCACCCTTGCCGAGGAGGGGGCCTTCATTACGAAGGAGGCACGTCAGAAGGGTTGTTGATTGGCCGAGAAGGTTGCGTGGTTTTGCGTTCTTGTCCCGAAGGGCAATCCCAAATCCCGTTTTTTAGCCACGGTTAATGACTGGGGCATCAGCAGACTGCGATGCTTTGAAAAGAAAACAATCTGGTACCGTTTCTTCGATTGTCTTGAGAAGCGCAGCGAGAGGCAATGTTGGATCATTGGCCGAATCGTCCGGAAAGTGAATTCGTCTTTCAGGCGTAGGGAGTGTGACAGACGAAGGGAGGCCGGCATTGAAGGTGGTGCCGGCAGCGAAGTGCCTTGAATTGTGGGTGGAAAGGAGGTCCTTCGTTTCTTCAAAGCACCCGAAGGAGAAGAAGCGCAACGTTTGTGGCTTTCATGACTAGAAGTCGAGGCGACCCAATCTTGAGTGCGGGCGTGACGGGGTGAAGATGTACACCATACACCATGGCGGTGGCATTGGATTGTCTTTCATCGTGCGAAAGGACGATGTCATGTACTTCACTACGTGTGACACTGCGGCCCAGGCGTGAAGAGTTCGACGAGGGTTCTAATGGAGAATTTCAAGCGGGTGAAAGAGCAGTAGTGGCTCGACGGAGATTTCTTTTAGCTTCACGGTAATTGTCTTTCACAAGTTGTAAATTATGATGAAGGGAAGAGAGATCCATGGGTTCTATAGGTGGGGTACATTGACCCGCCTGAAGGGGAGACTCCGAAAGGGTGATATCATGGCCGAAGGGAGAGTCGGTGAAAGGCGCAGGGATGATCGGCTCCGTGGCGGCGAGGTCGATAGCGGAGGCCCAGCGGTGCCAAGAGCGAAGGGAGCAAGAGCACGAGAGAGAGCGGCAGATGAAGCGGGAGCGTCGGCAGCGGCGGCCATCTTCGGTAATCCAAATTCTGTGCGAAAGACGGAGAACTTCAGCGCGAGGTGGCGTGGAGACACGTCTGGAGGAAAATGAATGCCGAAAGCGTCCATGCTCTCGCTTTTATAAGGGATATGCAAGCAGGCGTCTGCGCACCGGAAGAAACCTCCAGGGGAATATCACATTGGGACAATGTAATGCTAAATTAACAGGTTAATATGTTTTGACAACAAAGAAACATGGTTTTCCCGTTTCTTTTTTCCGTCTTTTCTACCTTTTCTTCCAGAATAAACAGACAGTTTATAATAAATTAACCTACTTGCCGTTCATTATTACTTGAAGCTAAGTTGGGCTGCATGAGTACGGTTTTACTTTCTAGGTGAGCTGTCACTCAAATTCTTTTAACTAATATTTAAAATGTTAAACAATTATTTTAACACTGCAATCTGTGTGTTCCATTTTTGCAGTCCCCTTTCTTTCAGTGTTTTCAATTTCTTCCATCATCATGCATGTCTGGCACTTTCTGCGGTTTTTTTCCCCCCATTTACTTCCACTTGGGAGCTACGAAATTAATGTCCTCCAAATGAAAACCAACCCTGGCATGATCATGCAAAGGAAACCCCTGTAAAATTATTTAAAATAATCCAAACGCTAATACAGAAAATACATTTTCTTATTTGCCAAACATATTAACCTGATAATTTTGCATTACATTGACCTCAATGGAATGTCTCCATGAAGGTTTTTGGTTGCTAGTAGCCGCCTGCTTGCATGTCCCTACTGCGCCTGTGCGATACAGTCCTCCTCTATAAAAGCAGGGGCATGGCTGCTTCCACCATTCATTTTCCTCCAGAGGTTCCTACGCGTCACCTCGCTCTTCCTCTCCCGCCTTTCGCCCAGGAATTTGGATTCCCATCCTTTGCCCACCGGCATCACGGTGGCCACTGCCGAAGACGACTCAGCTCATGACGTCCTTACGCCCATCGCTCCAGCTTCGGATTCTGTGCTCTTACCTGCTCCCCCACCGTCTGTCCGGGACGACCGCTGGGAAACCGGCTCAGACCGGGATGCCTATGTCGCCAACGACGAAGATGATTCTCCACTTCAAGACAGCCAATGCACTCTGCCTCCTCCCGACCTTACGGCCTTGGAAGAGGACTTACGTCAAGTTAAAACACTCTTTCGTGAAGCTAAACGGAAGCTCCGACAAGCCTCATCCACACAGATCGGCCTTTCGGGCGCTAATTCACCTCTCGACCTTTCGTCCAAATCATCTTGAAGAGATCATATTGTGACCTGCAGTGAAGCTCACAACCTCGTCAATTCAGTCTTTCGTCATTACGCAAGGACGGCTCCGAAGCCCCCGCCACCTTGCTCTTAGTCCACGCGCCGGGCCGACACGCAAGAATGGGTAGCATCAACCGTAAGCTACGACAGCTGTAAGCGTCACTCCCCCGTCCTTCCCCCGCATTCAAGAAACGCAGACACTCCACCGTTTCAGCCACGACCAACGCGCCGCCTGCCATAGCGCCGCAAATCGCGCCACCCACTTTTACGCCTGCCGACAAACACATTCAGTTTGCGGACGACAACATCCCCCTTGTGTCTCTATTCAAAACAGTGGAAGAGACAGTCCTGGACTGCTTTCTGTATAAACCATCTCAGTCCACCTGTTTCAGAATCCCTTTCGGCCGAGATTGCACTTCTTCTTGAAAAACGAGCAATCATCAAACGCCACAACCCAGGCCCGGGGTTTTACAGCACCATCTTCACCCAACCGAAGAAGTCAGGAGGTCTAAGGCTCATATTCAACATGAAACCTCTAAACAAGTACATCGACAATCCTCACTTCAAAATGGAAACGCTGGAAACCATCCGTCAATCCTTCAAACAAAACGACTGGACAAGCTCCTTAGACCTGGAGGATGCATACCTTCACGTACCTCTTCACCCATTCTCAACAAAATTCTTCCGGTTCATCTATGCCGGCCAAGTCTTCGAATTCCGCTGTCTGCCTATCAGTTTGAATGCAGCACCAAGAATTTTCACCTTGGTTCTGAAACCAATTCTCGCCCACCTACACCAAAATCAAATCCAGGCGAGCGCATACCTCGACGACTGGGCTCTCCACAACCAAGACCCCCTCCGTCTCAAACAAAACAGGGACTACACAATCCACCTTATAAACCAGCTGGGTTTCGGCGTAAACCAATCCAAATCACGCCTCGCTCCGGAACAGGCCTTCACGTTCCTAGGCGCCTCATTCAATCTTTCATCAGCCACAATCTCACCATCACTCGAAAGAGTCCAAGACCTTATATGCCACATACGCTAATATCAACACCAAGAAACCTTCTCCCTCCAAGAACTAAACTCCCTGATTGGGAGATGGACTCAATGGCAAACCTAATACCTTACGGACGCTGGATGGTAAGACCCTTTCACCACTACCGGATCAACAAGGGGTTAAACCCTCAACTCAAACCAGATCAACAATTCCCTTTTCACGAAGACTTTCCCCAAGAAGGCCTCCTTTGGTGGACAGATGCCATGAACCTAACCAAGACAGCGCCACTTCACGCCCCCCCCCCCAACCAACTCATCTTCACCGACGCCTCGAACTACGGCTGGGGAGCCCACCTGAACAACCTAGAAATTTCAGGCACTTGGAAGGAAGACAAATCTCGTCACATCAATTTCCTCGAACTTTGAGCAATCCATCTGGCCTTGCATCACTTCCTCCCACACATCAGAAAACAAGTGATCCAAGTACAAGCTGACAAAACCACAGTTCTGGCTTACATAAGGAAAGAAGGTGGAACCAAGTCCAGACTGCTGCACAACCTAACCTCTGAGATCCGTAACCGCTGCATCTCGAACAACATAACACTGCTACTGCTTCCCCTTCACATTCCAGGAAACAGAAACGTAATTGCGGACTCCCTTTCTCGCTGATGACCCCAAACAGGGGAATGGTGCCTCAAGAAATCCATCTGCGAATATCTCTTCATGACATGAGGAACACCAATGTTAGACCTATCACGAAGCACAATGCCAGACTTCCCCATCACATCAGCCCGATCCCGGACAATCATGCAATGGCAGTCGACGCCCCGACATTTCCATGGCACAAACCTCTACGCATACCTGTTCCTACCATTCAAACTCCTTCCACAGGTGCTGCAGAAAGCAGAAGAAAGCCAAAGCTTCTTCCTCCTCAAGTCCCCTTCAGGCCGTCGACTCCATAGTTCCCACACCTTCTGTCTCTACTAGTCGACACCCCAAAAAGCATCCCTCTTCTTCCAGATCTTCTGTCTCAACAAGAGGGCTCAAAACTCCACCCAAACCTATCCAACCAAAACCTTCCCGCGTGGCTACTATCATCAAATTGCTCAATAAGGCTGGAATTCATCAAGAGGATGCCATCCGAATCGCCTATAAAGCCACCAGAGACTCAACAAACAGAATATATGACGGCCACTGAGCCAAATGGTTTCATTGATGTTTCCCAAGGGAAATTAAGCCAATCGACCCCTCTCTACCCAAATTATTACGATTCTTTACTGACCTATTCGATATCGACAAGCTCAAAGGCTCTAAAATTCTTGTCTACCGCTCAGCCCTAAACTCGGCTTTCAAAGCAGCAGACAAAACCAAACTTCTCGAACACTACCGGATCTCAGCACTCCTCCGAAAACGAACGGCCCTCAACGAGAAAACTCATCTCAGACTGGGACTTGTCAATCGTCCTACAATCCCTAATAGAAGCTCCCTAAGAACCAATGCAAGAGTTCCCTTCACCTCCTAACCAGAAAAATTGTCTTCCTCGTAACACTTGCAGCAAGCGCCCGCTGTTCCAAAATCTAAGCCCTATCAGCGGACCCAGCCTACTGCATCTTCGGCCCAAACTTTTCGTCAGTAACACTTCACCCAAGAGCAGGATTCCGTGCCATAACACAAAGGCCACCCGAACCACCAAAACCAATCACATTTCCAGCCCTCTCCAATTTAACAGGAGACGAACCTGAACGCCTGCTATGCCCCATCCGAGCACTCCGCTTCTACCTCACCAGAACCCAACACGAAGACATCCGTAAAGGTAGAAACCAACTTTTCCTGCCTGTAGACCTTCAAACAGGTGAAACTTCTGCTGCAATGATCTCCCGTTGGATAAGAAGAACTATCGACATCGCCTACGACAAAGCCAGCATGAGCAGGGATAGAGCAACAAACAGCACACAAAGTCAGAGCAATTTCAACATCATGGGCACATCACAACGCCGTTCCAATAGAAGAGATCCTACAGGCGGCTTCCTGGCGCCCCTTAACGAGATTCACCTCACACTACCGGAGGAACATGTCAAGAGAAGAAAAGTGACTACACCGGCTGGGACCAATCGTCGCAGCCAGAACTGTGGTCAAGCCCCCTAAACCACATTCAGAACGAAGCAGAAGCAAGCCACCCCATGATGGAAGCAAGCCAACCATAGAAGGAAGCAAGCCATCCATAGAAGGAAGCAAGAACCTTCATAAAAAAAAACAACGATCCTTTTCAGGGCCACCAAACCCGGCAAGAGAGTTCCAAATTCCTGTTTCATCATCAAGTTCTGAATAAAGTGCAAATTTTTACACTTAAAAAATTTTTTGGGGAAACGCCTGCTTGCAACCCGAGGCGCCTCGTCAGATCGGTGCCTGCCACCACGTTTGACGAGGTCAGCTGATAATGCAAAATTATCAGCTATAATACCACGAGTGCTTGTATGAAATCGATAATTTGTGTGTTTTAGCACGAAACTCCTTTGCAGATTTAATTTCCCGATACCGAAGGTCGAGGGAAATTTGTTGGATACGCATAAATTATAAATTTCATAGAAGCACAAGTGGAATTCGGTTAGAGAATTTTTGTTTTTCTCTCCGCAAAACGATTCTCCGAAGTGATTTCGTTTTAGGGTTTCACTTCCGATTTGCAGGGGAATTATCAGTGTAATTCGGTTTCGCTTTTGGATTTGCCGGCGTCTTTTCAGTGTAAGTCGACCATGGTCCTCGTTTTGCAGAAAGAAAGCAAAAAATTCTCAAGTTAATATGTTTGGCAAATAAGAAAGAACATTTTGCCGGCCCTCAGCCCGGCCGGCTCAAAATGGTTTCTTTTTTGCCTAAAACATACTTAACCAAAGGCCCGCCCTGCCTCCCCTCTCGAGTCACCGCCTGACACATTGGGAGGAAAATAAATGCCGGAAGCAGCCATGCTCCCGCTTTTATAGAGAAGGACTGCGTCGCGCAGGCGCAGTAGAGACATGCAAGCTGGCGGCTACTAGCAACCGAAAAACCTTCAGGGAGATATTCCATTGAGGACAATGTAATGTAAAATTATCAGGTTAAGTATGTTTTAGGCAAAAAAGAAACCATTTTTAGCCGGCTGGGCTGAGGGCCGGCAAAATGTTCTTTCTAAACAAAAAATATGTAATACAATTCCGTGAGAAATAGGTTGTTAACCGGCGATAATTTCTCGTTTGCGATAAATGGGGCAGTCCAATGTCGGGGAAATCTCACGAGCGTTTCGCTGGACTGCCCCATTTTGAGCAATTGAGTGAGATGTTATTGCTGGTTAACTGCCTATTTCTTACAGATATGTGTTTTAATGGGAAGATGTGACGTCAAGCTAACTTATCGACTTAATTTAAGTTTAAAAAAAATGTTTATTTGTAAATTTTATTTGTGACTTATAATGAATGTAAGTATTTTTCACATAAGACTGTTGTAAATTCCTGAACAAATGCTTCCGGTTTAGAAACTTCCTGTCCACAGAAAGTAACAGCTAAGGAAAGACTTCGGTCCTTCGGTCCCAGTTTCTGAATTTCGTGCTTAAGGTAAGGCCATATTTTTTCTACTTTAATAGTTTAAATAAAATGCGCGATGGGTTTGAGTCGTAGGCATTTGGGTGTATTTCAAAGTGTCAGTAGCCTAGTTTTCGCACCGTCAGGACAAAAGGTTGCCAATTGAAACTTAAATTTGTAATCAACGTAGTAAGAAACATGTTTTTTTTTTTCGTGTTGGTTCGAAAAATGTTGCCAGTCGTAAATGTGCCTGTTTACACTGGTTTTGCAATGGGGTATCTGATTGAATTTGTGTTGTGTATTTATGAAAAGTGGGTCATTATATGTCCACGGTGGAATGTAACATAATAATGATAATAAATTTACAACAACCTCATTGTGAAGTGGACGGACACAGAAGGGTTTTAGGCCACTAATACCACACCGGGCGTAAGGGAACAAAGGGCACTATTGGCAATCGTAAGGAGGCAGAGGACGCTTCAAGAATTTAACAAGAGGTTCGAAATCCAACAAATGAACGAAAACATTGACCAAGCATGCAGAATAGCTTCAGCAATAAGGAAATTTGAAACCCTAACTACATGCATGGTGAAAGAAAACCGAAGAAAGTCTAGCCTAGCAGCAGGGACAGCAAGCTTAAAAGCATATCCACACGTCCGACCGATCGACGGGACCACGTCAAAAAAGGGTAGATCAACCACGATTAAATGACTAACGATTTTGTATAAGGATCAAGTCGAATTTAATCCTGCGTAACTTGAGAATGTCGAGGCCCAGTCTTTTCAAGAGCACAGAGTAAGGGACATCCCTAAGGCCCGGAAGACCCTTAGTACCCTGTATAATCCAGTCCCTGTGGCATACTCCCGTAGAAATTTTAGTTCTGATTTGTCTAACCAATTGTAGAGGCTTTAGTACTTATAAAAGAAACAAAAAAACTTGGGTAGACTTTACCACCGTCCACACGAGATTCTACAGACGCCATTTTACAAAATGGCTGCCGTCATCTTCTTTTTTTGCCTATTTCTACATTTAGAGCACTTACAGTCGCCCTTGATGTGTCTAAATATAAGTTTTTTAGGTCAAGGAATCTGAAAGTAAGGTTCCCATGATCCTATGACTGATGTATTTACCCCATCAATAGTTTGCACTAGATTATACAGACGCCATTTTACAAAGTGGCTGCTGTTAGTCTTCTTTTTGGCCTATTTCAGCTTTTAGAGCACTTGCAGTCTCCCTTGATGTGTCTAAATATATATTTTTTAGGTCATGTAATCTGAAAGTAAGATTCCCATGATCCTAGGACTGATATATTTAAACCCCATCATTAGTCTGCACGAGATTCTACAGATGCCATTTTACATAATGGATGCCGTCAATATTCTTATTTTTGCCTATTTCAGCTTTTAAAGCACTTACAGTCTTCCTTGATGTGTCTAAATATATGTTTTTTTAGGTCAAGGAATCTGAAAGTAAGGTTCTCATGATCCTAGGACTGATGTATTTCCCCCTTCAATAGTAGTAACATTTATTTTTTCATGTTACAACAAACAGAACAATGTTTATATTGTGGAATGAAAAACTCTTTTGGGGTGTTTTGCATGTCCACAATTGACTGCATATATCCATTCTTTTTATTTTTTTCATTTTTCAAGTTAAAATTTTCCAGCTATTTTTGAAAAAATAATAAGTTTCGTGCTGGCCTGACATTCACTCTACGGATCCATAACTTTTGAGAATGACTTTGGTACTAACAATTGTTCAATTATGCTAGTACAAGGTAAATTTGTCACTTCTAAGGGTATGAGAACTTAATTTTCATACGATTTTATGCTTATTAGTACCAGAGTAAATTTATGTAACCAGTACACCCTACATGCTTTCTTCCATATCCGCTAAAAAATCAAGTGTGTTAAGTCTTAGTGCACTTATTTTCATATATTATAGAAACATTTAATATTTTTGTCTTGCAGGTGAAGTAAAACAGGAGAGAAATGGATAAAAAACAAACGCCAGGCAAGCAACTTGCATCTGTTCATCAGAAAGGAACGATATCAGTGTTGATCTACAAAAGTACATTATCATCCAGATAGTGGGGACCAACAAAGAAGTTAGTACGAATAATGGCAGAAAGGAATGCGAGAAGCTGCTGAGATTAGACACGATACAGTGGATAAAAGACAAACAGGTTACAGTGCAAGATGAATTTGTACATTATGTTACGAACAGTTGCTATAAATCATATACTTTGAACAAAACACTTGACAGGATTGCTAAAATTCAAGACGAAAAAGTTAAAAAAGATGAAGATTTGGAACCTAAACAAACTTCTAGAGTTGAAACGTCACGTAAAACTAGGTCAGCAGTTACCCCACGAGCTCTTCCTTCTTCAGTCATATCATCCACACTTCTAAGATGTACTATTTGTGGTCAGGTAGTACATGGTGGTGTGCAGGAGAAGTTTCGTATAAGTGAATCGGGAAGAGGAAACAAGTTATTAGAAGCTGCTATTTATTTTCAAGATGATGCTTACACTTGGATAGCTGATCTGGAGACAGACACTGAAGTGTTTGGTGCAGACTTGTTCTACCACAAATCGTGTTTGGAGTGATATTTAAAGAAATATGAGTACAGTAAACATAGTTGAAAAGAACAACAGAAAAAATTTCTTCGAAATATATTACATTTGAAAGTGCCAAGTGTTTTGTTCAAAGCAAATGATTTACAGCAACTGTCCGTAACGTTATAGCATACAAACTCATCTTGCACTGTAACTTGTTTAAGTCTTTTCTCCACTATATCTTGTCTAATCTCAGCAGCTTCTCGCATTCCTTACTGCCATTATTCGTACTAACTTCTTTGTCGGTGCCCACTATCTAGCAGATAATGTACTTTTGTAGATCAAAACTAATATCAGTTCCTTTCTGATGAACAGATGCAAGTTGCTTTCCTATTGCTTGTTTTTCATCCATTTCTCTTCTGTTTTACTTCACCCGCAAAACAAAAATATTAAATGTTTCCGTGATGTGTGAAAATAAGTGCACTAAGACTAAATACACTTGACGTTTTAGTGGATATGGAAGAAAGCATGTAGAGTATACTCATTACATAAATCTACTCCGGTACTAATAAGCACAAAATCGTATGAAAATTAGGTTCTCATACCCTTAGAAGTGACAACATTTGCCCTGTGTTAATATAATTGAACACTTGTCAGTACCAAAGGCATTCTCAAAAGTTCTGGAACCATAGAGTGAACGTCAGACCAGCACGAAATTTATGGTTTTTCAAAAATAGCTGGAATATTTAAACTTGAAAAAATGAAAGAAATAAAAAGAATGAATAATATACAGTCAATTATGGAAATGTAAAACATCCCAAAACAGTTGCGATGTTAAGCTGCTCTTGAGTTTTTCATTTTATAATGTAAACATTGTTTTGTTTGTTGTAACATGAAAACAAAAATGTTACTACTAATCCTTGCTACTATTGATGGGGTAGTAACATCAGCCCTAGGATTTCAGATTTCTTCACCTAAAAAACACATATTTAGACATATCAAGGAAGACTGTAAGTGCTCTAAAAGCTGAAATAGGCAAAAAAGAAGATTGACGGCAGCCATTTTGTAAAACAGCAACTATAGAATTTCGTGCACACTATTGGGGGAAAATAATCTGTCCTAGGATTATATGAACCTTACTTTCAGAGTCCTTGACCTAAAAAGCATATATTTAAGACACTTCAAGGGAGACTGCAAGTGCTCTAAATGCTGAAATAGGCAAAAAAGAAGATTAATGGTAGCCTGTTTGTACAATAGCGTCTGAAGAATATCGTGCAGACTATTGATGGGGTAAATACATCAGTCTTAGGATCATGGGAACCTTACTTTCAGATTCCTTGACCTAAAAAACATATATTTAGACGCATGAAGGGAGACTGTAAGTGCTACAGAAGCTGAAATAGGCAAAAAAAGAAAAATGACGCGGCAGCAATTTTATAAAACAGCATCTGTAGAATATCTTGTAGACTACTGATGGGGTAAATACATCAGTCCTAGGATTATGGGAACCATACTTTCAGATTCCTTGACCTTAAAAGCATACATTTAGACACATCAAGGTAGACTGCAAGTGCTCTAATTGTTGAAATAGGCAAAAAAGATGGTTTATGGCAGCCATTTTGAAAATGGCGTCTGTAGAATCTTGTGCAGACTATTGATGGGGTAAATACATCAGTCCTAGGATCATGGGAACCTTACTTTCAGATTCCTTGACCTAAAAAACATATATGTAGACACATCAAGGGAGACAGTAAGCGCTCTAAATGTTGAAATAGGCAAAAAAGAAGATTGACGGCAGATATTTGGAAAATGGCGTCTATAGAATCTCGTGCCGACTGTGGTAAAGTCTACCCAAGTTTTTTTTGTTCTTTTATGAGTACTAAAGCCCCTACAATTGGTTAAGCAAATCAGAACTAAAATTTCTACGGGAGTATGTACCACAGGGACAGGATTAGTACCTTTTCGATCGTGTTAATGTCGCATACCAAGGAAGGGTTACGTATTCAAGTGAGGGCGAACATAGACCTAACGCCCAGGCCAAAATCCTAATATTATGGGACAGAAAACAGAGCTTAACAATTGCAGATCTGTGGTAAGCTGCAGCACAGATTGAGTTGCAGAGTGTTGACAGTTTGAGGCCATCTATGAACAAGATGCCCAGGTTCCTCACCTCAGAAAATGACGGCATGAGCATCTGAAGTAGCTAAAATTCCTCTTGCCCACAAAATACGTGTGACCTGGATGGCAAGCCGGAGTTCACAAGTGTTCGGACCATGCAATGACATCATGGACAAGCAGCTCCAGGTCCCGGGGAAAGAGTGATCTGCTAATTTCAGCACCAACCTTTATAGTCGTATGTACCATGCATGTCAAGGATTAGATCGTTAACAAAAATGACAAAAAGGAGTGGGACCCCCACACGTACAGGATACCATGTTTAGAAACCCAATTTGCACCCTCTGTGTATAATCCCAATGGAAGGCTGCAAGCCAGGTCTTAAGTCGACCCACAATTCTGCAGCCATCCAGTTAAGGAAGGAGTTTCCTACAGATTCGAAAGCCTTTTTGAAATCGAACTACACAATATCAGAGGGGATCGATCGTGAGGTCCAAAGTGTATGTCCAATGGTCAAGAACCAAGAGCGGCTGGTGAACAGAAGATCTATGGGGAAGCAAGCAGCACTGGTACTGGCCAAACATCGAATGCTCCCCCAAGAAGTAAAGCGAACATTACGAATCAAAGATTCCATATCCTTGCAAGACACACAAGTCAGTGCCATATTGGTCTGTAGTAGCAAGGGTCCACAAGGGGGATAATGGGGATAACGTTAGCTTGGTTCCACATGTTCCGCAACATACCCAGCTCGAAGGAGAGGAGAACGGCCTAGATATGGGAAAACTAACTTCTTAGGAGAGAGGACTCTTAAGAAGAACGCAGAAAGACCATCAGGTCCACAGGATTTACTAGGTTTCAACATGGTGCAGCAGGGATTGTGTGGACCCCGTAAAAAGTTATATCAAAATTAACCCACGGTGACATGTGGGTTCTCAGGTTAACCGTACGTAACGACTATACAGTACTTTTAGCATGGGGATGTGTTAGCGTGACATCACCACCTTGACATTAATGAAAGTTAAACAATTTAGAGATTCTGTAATTATTTATGGAAACTACTACACCAGAAAGGCAGCATTTTGACGAACATCCAATCATGTCCCTCAAAGGTAATTAAAGGTACATTCCTCCGAACGCCATTTTTCTCGATCCTCCACATTAAGTACAGTCCCAATGTTTATTTACTTACCGTTAGTCAATCCCTTGCTAAAAATCCGTTTTAAAATGTGACGTCCACAAGATTTTCTGTTGAATATTGGGAGCTAATTTAATAGCATCCTACGATCATATGATCCTCTGCGCGCTTACAACAACCATGACGTTTCATCTGTGTGTGTATGTACTAAATTTTAATTGTTTGCTGATAATTTCCATGAGATCAAAAATCAAAAAGACTAATGAGGTAAAAATTTAAATTATTTATGTCAATATATTGCCAAAAGAAAAATTGTAAAGTGTGATGTTAAAATACGAAAATCTTTCCGGTTTGCAACGACACAATTTTTGTTTTCGTGCTGTTTCGTCTACCACGCCCAAGGCAAACTGAGATAGTAGCTGCGTTCCTCTCAGTTGGCCTTGTATTACTACGCCGAGTCTCGCGAAACGGTGTGATGGTACCATGCGCAGATGGCGATCTGCGCGTGGCTGTTATAAGGCAGGCGGAATGTACCTTTAATGATTAAGGTAAATAGTGATGGTCCTATGTGATCCCAGCTTTACTAAGTTGCCCAGAGTTCTACTAAAACTTGGTACGAATAAAATTAGAAAGGAAATGAAAAGATATGTTTTACACAATAAAAGCATGTGACGTTAAAGTATGCCATTGGTACAATTTCTACGTTACATTAGAATGCTTTTTATATTTAAGTTGAATACTAGTTTAATCTATTTTTAAATTTTTTAATTGATATTTTATAGTTTCCATATTTAATTGTACTAGTGTGGTTTCTGTTTTGTAGAAACGATTTCGTATTTTTTGTTTTTATACTGAATTTTTACTAATGCTACAATTGGTATTCCGTTATTGTTAATACAACCAATATACATATCAATTATAATACTGTAACTATACAAATTACTGATGGGTTGATCATAATTGTTGTATGTTTCGGCTTTTAACAAGTCCGAAATGAACTCAAATCCGTTTTTTTTGTAATAATCCATACATACACGTATGCCCACGTGAAAAGGCCCTGTATCATAAAGAGAAAGCCAGACACCAAACATTTCATACAGTGGTTACCAGAAATGTCAGTAGTGCCTGGTACATTCGAGTGTTTGTGGTTGCTGTCTTTGTATGGATGATGACCGGAGATAAACGATGGTCTGTGGCTTAAGCAAGAGTTTATCTGCTGTCAGTCGGGGAGGGAATCCTTGAAATAGAAAGGGCGAGATAGAGGGAAACACCATGTGTGTCCATATTGTTTGGCTGTAACATAATGAAAGGAAAATAACCGTGAGGAATCACAACATTAGCGAGATATCTTCAAAAGAACGCTGGTACGAGAACAAGCGGCAAAGCCTACGATTGGTTTATGGAGGTACTGAAAGACGCGATTAACGGTCTTCAAAACAAGGTGAAGTAAAGTTGAAGTGTTGATAAGGTATCGGTTCCTCAACGCCATAATTAAAAGAAAAATTCAAGGTCGTAATAAAGAGAGGGTGTGTTACACGGAACCCGAGAGCAACATCGGAGGCGTGATGATGGCAATAGGGACATGGAAGAGGACGAGTAGAGTACTCTGAACAAAGGGTAGGCCTAATGCCGGGGAATACTGGAACAAATGTGGCAACAGTGTCATACTGCCACACTGTAAGCGGTTACCTTAGGGAAGGCCATAAAAGTCACAACGGTGAACCCAAGCGTCAATGAGTGGATCGGCATCAGGAAGTAACCGTGGACCGGTTACCGACGCAGCAGGTAGAGCGGTAGATGGTTTTGGGAGTGACAGAAGCGCAGGTTGGGGAGCGACCAGCTTTCAAGGGCCGGAACGACTCAGCAGTACCAAGGGTTTGCGTGATCAAAGGGTCCACAGACTTTGTAGCAGGGTCCGCTGGACTAGGCTTCATGGAATTGCTACTGGAGGACGTAGTGTCCCAAGGAGACTGCCATTTCGATGGGCAATGGTACGGAGACCGCCTGGTTTTGGAGGTCACGCAATGTTGCACCCTCCAACTGGGTGTCGATGGAATGGGGGATAACCCACCGAAATTTGCTTCGCAAGAGCATGTTCCAGCTCTGGAGACCGTCATTGCGGTTCTGAAGACGGGCGATTTCTGCGGCAAGAGTCGAGTTTGATTCACGGAGGAACCGATTGGTGGGTTTGGCTTGGCGGTTGGATTCACCTAGAGTGCGCACATCGACGACCTCGGCTTAGAGCGTACGGAGTTCGAGTGTGTCTGCATGATGCCGAGCCAAATCGATGGAGAAGCTTCGGGCGGTGGCGAGTAAACAGGCCACGTTGATATCAAATTGGGCTTAGACTGCTGGTCCTAGGCAGATGCCATGGAGAAGCGCAGATGCCATGGAGAAGAGAAGCACAGATGGAGTCGGATGACGGATGATCTAACAAAATTAGACATGTCACAATAGAGTTGAAAGTTGAACTTGAGCGAAAAATTCAACGGTGACTGTGATACTAGCTCCTAGTAAAACGGACATAGCTCGGTTCCTAACAGTCGTTGACCGTTTAACGACCCTTGTTGTAAATTGGACACTCCCACCTTTCGAATGAATCTAATTGGAGCATTCACCCGAATTAGAAACGACGCAGCAGCAGTTGACAAATTGAGAATCAGCATTACATTAGTCAAAAATGGCTGAAAATGGCCCAAAATTTATTTTTCTCGAAAACCATAAGCGATATGAAAAATGTATGGGAACGACACTGTAGACTGAACTAGATTCCATTATTGCAAACAACTTTTATTTCAACCTTTTTTGTGTACCACTAATGGTTCTTACATAATCGGACAAATGGCAAAATTGGGCACCACTTTGACCGCCATCTTAAATGCCTAGCCTAATACATTAAATGCGTATTACCAAGGTGGTAACATGTGGAAAACTATTCTTTGGGATGAGAAAATAAAAGTTAAAAATTGTGCACAGTAGCCCTAAATTTTCCACAACTGCTCCCTGACTATTAGGTCGACTTAACTTACGTCGATGTAGTGTTAGAGCGCTTTAAGAACGTTCGTTCGTGTAACCACCTAAAACCACTTTCAGTTAAGTTTTATCTCAAACCACCTTGTTAGGTAGACATAAGGAGTTGAAAAGCGCTTTAACAACCTACATGCACCCATCTATAACCCATTTTCTACGTCGCTCTACGGTTGCTTTCGTTTGATTGGTTGACGTCAGGAGTAAACGTCACGAAGCTAGGACGGGACCTGCCAATTTGTTAAAACGAAGTCGAAAGTCCAGCTAGCTGAGTGGGTAAAAGGCTATAGAGAAGGGTTTGATTGATGGGGGATTAGATAAGAGCGGCGTTACATCGACTTAGCAGGAACTACCGTGTACCTACTGTCGTTTTAACTCACTCCAACTTGAATTCCGTACAACCACCTATGTCCTGATGCTTAAAGTCAACGTAAGGTAAAGCGACCTAAGATAAAGTGATGTAAGGTAACGCGACATAAGAAACCTCCGTGTACCCTCGGTCTTATAAGAGACCCCTATTGAGATGCAGACCAGATGACTGGTGTTCAAGCAGCTTCTCAGCCACGACAGCCGCTGACTCGAGGATCTTTTTGAAATACGAATAAGGAAAAAAAATTTACAAAGCTACTTTATTAGCCAACGTTTTCCCTACAACTACAACTCACGAAAATCAACATTCAAGAAATAACATCACGCTTGCCAATCACGTTCCTAATCTGCGCAGCGATGAGTAGAGAAAAAAAATGGAAAAAACCGCCAAGTTTTTGCATGGTCCGTGCCAAGGACTGAGAATAATTGTTGCCGACAGAAACCCGCAGACGTAGATGACAATCGCCATCTCTCAATCTCAGCCCCCCCCCCCCCCCGGAACTTCTTGACAACTTAAAAAGATGAAAAACATTTCATCGCCTGGAGGAAAAGCAGAGTGGCTTTTAAGAGTGTCCAATGAATGTCGTAAAAGACAGCTTCATAAAATGTCTGCAGAATATTTTATGGCTTTTTGGACAAGACGTTGGTTATATGGGCCTCAGCTAGCCTACTTTGGTATTCATCGATTTTTATTTATTGTCTTTGTGAAGTGGGCAAGAGGCGTGTGGAGCAAACACTTTGGTAACACAAGACGCAAGCTCCAAATACAATACTGCAGTGTCCATCCAAAAACTAATAAAATAAATTAAGAGGGAATACAACCCCTTTGGTTATCTCAATCCCGACTACTAGATGGCGCTAGCGTCTACAACTAATATCAGTTACGATCTTAGTTCCACTTTTTCTCAGTTATTTTCCAACGGAATAGTGTCAATCTTGTTTCTAATGAAAGAGAATCGACTTGTCTAGCGAAGTGTGGAGGCAAAATTATCTAAAATATATTTTTGTACTTTGGAGCAATATTTTAAGGTTGGTTGATGGAAAGATAAATAAAAACTGTAAACGTGATTTCCATCCGATATCTAGGAATTAAATCCTTTTCCTCATTAAAAAAGTGTGACTGATTTAGAATTAAACAACAAAATACCATAAATGACAGGTGTTGTTTCAAAAAAATCGCACCTACTCTAATCGGATTCGAACGCAGAACGGGTGTTAAATGTGACGAAGCATGTTGAAAAAGAAGAGGCGAATATCAGTTCTTTTCTTTCCGCCATGGTTCCAACGCTCGTCAGATCCGTGTGTTCGGAAATCTGAGCCAAATGACGTTTCACACGCGATCGACGTAAAACTGTCTTTAGATGATTGTAGTTACACGTTGTTGTGCTTCCGAATATTGACTTAGATTGCTCTCCATTGCTGCAATACTTCACCCAAACTAATATAGTAGATCAACAAATTATAAATCGCAAAAAAAATATGTACTCTGGAATATGTTTGTAACATAGGCAGTCTAGTGTAATCGGATTAGAACCAAAAAGTGAGTATGAGGCAAGATGTTCTACAAAAAAAACAAAGGGGGGAGGGGGAGGGGGGAGAGAGTAGTAGTCCCATATATCAATTACACAATACCGCGGCTCTTTTTGCGTGAGTGGCTTTCGCGATCCTTTTTAAGGTGCCTTCACACGTAGCCACTCAGTGGCGCTTCTTCAGATGCGGCACTTTGATCTTCTGTGGCACCTGGCGCTTCTGTAGCGCCACACGTGTGAACGCCACTGATCTCTGACCACTATACTCTGGTCTATGCTCCGCTACGGGTGGCGCTTCTCGGAAGCGTCACTAAGTGGCTACGTGTGAAGGGAGCCTTAGACGATATGGTTTTGTTTGTCCTTTGTCTCTACGTTTTTTATTTCCGTTCTAATTTTTCTTGCGATATTTTGCTCTGTAGTTCGTTCTCCCTAGTTCCAGGGACCAGTCATTATTTTCGAATTGGGGGGGGGGGATCAAATTTTCAAATTACGTGCCTCGCTCGCGCTGCTGCTAAACATAACATCAGAAACCACAGATAATTGCAAATTCCTTCCAGTTAGGAATGCTTCTTTAACTTCTGCAATATTAAATTTTTATAGAATATTTTGATTCTGCGAAATAGGATTCGGCGAAAAGGGAATTCCCTTTTCGCCGAATTTTAATCAGGCCTGAACTGATCCACAAAGTTTCGATGCCCCGCTCCCCTATCCGAGGCCCCCCATTTGCCTTCTCCCCATTCAAGTGAAAAAAGCAGCCCCTTCCCCCACACACACAATCCTCCCCGCCAGCCCTACAAACCGCAAACCCTTCGTATAGCTAGGAACGAATCAGTACCTATAAACTCAATACAGCTTATTGTCAATAATAGAATGTCAGTAGGCCTATTGAAGTGGGCTTGCCAGAAACCTTATTAGAGTCGATTACACTCTTATGCGAACGGTTTGTGTCTGTCTGTCTGGGTGTCTGGGTGTTTGCGCTATAGCGTTTGAATGAATTATTATCTGTCTAATATTGCACACAGATTCTATGCCACATTTCTAGGTCTAAGTTCGTAAATGGGTTGAATCCGTCGGGGAAATCTTCCACTAGAAATAAAGACTTTTGTTCGCAGCAAACGTACGAAGTTCGTTATTTTTTCTTCAGCCGACTGACGTCATCCATCCACCGGCCAATGACTGGGAACTATGTAGCGTTCGTCAGCAGTTGACGTCACCACCAATTGACCAATAACTGGCGTTCTCTGAAATTATTCTAGGTCCTTAATTTTGGCACGCGGCCCCACTGATCTATACGAATAACTGGACAGCAAACTAAAGTTCTATAGTCGAATGCCGGCATGCGAAATTAACGTGGACTTGGGCTACTTGTTTGGACAATCGTTCATGGCTTTAGTGCTTAGTAAATTTTCTTTGGGGAGGAGGAGAAATATTTAAAGCAACTTCTACTGTATGACATTTGTGACCGATCAGTCAAGGGGGCCACACGGCCTAAAAAGAGTTTCTCCTCATTTACGAGTTATGATGACTGATTAATTTACTGGATTTTGTGTATTGTTAATTTTTTTTTTTACTCCCACCAAACAACAACTCCAATCCAAAGGCGACGAGCTCTACATGAGGAGCACTGCAGTGCAAGCATATCAGCTTGTTAGGCAGGAAAGCCTTAAAACGTAAGCAGCCTCAATTAATGAATCTACATAATAAAAGCTGTTTCACAGAAAAATGAAGAGGAAGTGACGTCAGGATATTGTTAGTTAGAAGAGGAGGACGTGAGTTGAGTTAGAAGAGCAGGAAGTGACGTGATAAGGCCCAGAACATTCATTCTTGGCACAGTAGCAAAGAAAAAGAGCGAGCGTTCGGCAGGATGGAGGATATTGTCGATGCCCTGTAAGAATCAGTAAAAAAGAACATTTTGCCGGCCCTCAGCCCGGCCGGCTAAAAATGGTTTCTTTTTGCCTACAACATACTTAACTGTTAATTTTGCATTACATTGTCCCCAATGTGATGTTTCACTGGAGGTTTCAAGATTGTACAACCGTCTGCTTGCATGCCCTACTGTGCCTGCACGGCGTAGCCCTCCTTATAAAAGCGTGAGCGCGGACGCCCTTGTCATTTATTTTCCACTCAATCTGTCAGGCGGTGACTCGAGAGGGGAGGCAGGGCGGGATAAGGTTAAGTATGTTTTAGGCAAAAAGAAACCCTTTTTAGCCGACCGGGCTGAGGGCCGGCAAAATGTTCTTTCTTATTTGCCAAAACACCTTAACCTGTTAATTTTGCATTAACAGTAGACCTCGTCAAAGACAGGTGGCGGGCACCACCTTGACGGGCGCCCTGGGATGCAAGCAGGCTGTCCCCAGCCGAAGTTTGACGGTGTCAGCATGACTTCGGAGAATGAAGCTTGACGAAAGGAGCAACATCAGGGCGAGATGAGGAATAGGAACCGGGGCCAGCAGGACGTGCTAGCAGGGAGTCCCAATGACGAAAGGACGGGCATCATGATTGGCGCTTGATCTTTATGAATGAAAGCTTTTTGGTGAAAGGAAGAACTTCAGCAACAGGGTAGAAGGGCCTCGGGGCGGCAGCAACCCGACGAAGCCGTGGATGGAATGAGGTCAGCTTCTTCTTGAAGAAGTGGTGAAAGGAGGCTCAGCAAACTGCCAGTCGTTGCGTAGCTGCAGCGGCGACGAAAGGTCGAGACTGGAAGTCCGATGAGGCGATCTGACGAAAGGGAGGCCGTGAACTGATCACAGCAGACTTCGGGAAGGGGGCCGGCATCCGATCAGGAGCGGGAGAAAGGCCGAAGATTCCCAGTGCAGCAAGTTGCTTGACGAAAGGGAGCTCAGCAGGTCGTTAGACGGCAGCCGGAAAGGAGACGAAGCCCGGTGGGGAGAAGATGTGTGGGACGGGATCGGACAGGCGGCGGTACAGCAAGAGCGTTCCACGGTGACGAAAGCCTGGGTGGGGCCAGAGAAGAGCTGGTGCCCAGGCACTTGCGGCAAGAGTACGGGTACGAGGGTTTCTCGAACTGACGAAAGCAATCCGAAGCCAAGTTTTCGGAAGGGTGGATCAGCCCCGGGAGACACGGGGAAGGAGCCACAATGTCTTCCATGAGTGTGGTGGTCTAATCCGTTATCGGAATCAACCCAAACGAAAGCCAGCCGGGGGCGGTTCACGGTTAGCTGGGAGCAGTAGCGGAGGTTGCCGGGTCTTTTAGGTTTGGCCTCAGTGGAAAGCAATCCGAAGCCAAGTTTTCGGACAGGTGGATCAGCCCCGGGAGACACGGGGAAGAAGCCACGATGTCTTCCTTGAGTGTGAAGGTCTTGTTCGTTATCGGAAATAACCGAAACGAAAGTCCAGCCGTGAGGGACCGGACCATGGTAAGGCGGAAGCAGTCGCCGAGGTTGCCGGGTCTTCTAAGTTTGACGGCAGTGAAAGGCAATCCGAAGCAGGGCTTTCGGAAAGGTCACGACATCTTCATGAGTGCAGTGGGCTTCTGCGGGACGGCGGCAAGTGGACGGAGCGCCGCCGCGGCGCAGTTGGCGGGAGATGTGGCGTCAAGAGGCGGAGCCGAGATGGCGTAGCTCGACGGGGATGGCAGCCGAGAGAGGACGGCACGATGGCAGCATCGGATCTGCAGGCACGGGACGTTGAGTGTGGTGAGCTTCTGCGGGAGGGCGGCAAGAGGACGGGGCGCAGTTGGCGGGAGATGTAGCGTCAAGAGGCGGGCCCGAGTTGGCGGCAGCTTGACGGGTACGGTAGCCGAGAGGGGACTGCACGGTGGCGGCAGCAGGTGAACGGCAGGTGCAGGAGAGCGTGATGGCTTTCGTTTCACTGGATTCCGCTTGGTTCTGACGAAAGGCTTTGATTCATGACGGCCAGGGAAGAAACCAAATTCCGATGAAAGAGGGAAATAGAGCGACGTGGCGACGGTCGCTGGAGGAAAATGAATGACAAGAGCGTCCACGCTCACGCTTTTATAAGGAGGGCTGTGCCACACAGGCGCAGTACGGCATGCAAGCAGGCGGTTTACAATCTTGAAACCTTCAGGGAAACATCACATTGGGGACAATGTAATGCAAAATTAACAGGTTAAGATGTTTTGGCAAATAAGAAACTAAATATTATGTCGCATTATTTTATTATACGTTTTAAAAGTGGAGTGTTCCGTCAAGTTAGCATAGCGTAATCGTTAGGGCGTCAGCTTACTAATTTGAAGGTTGTGAGCTCGAATCCCGTCCAAGGAGCGAAAATGGGTTATTAGTTTAAGACAGGCAGTTGGCAGGTATAATTTAAGGTATAGCCAACACTAGGCGGGTATAATTTAAATGTTAATGATGTACAACACCTTCGCATGTCTTCTAAGGTTAATTCAATTTACGTTTTCAAATTTTTATTTTGCTCAAAGAAGAGAAAAAAACCTTCCCCAGGGAAGCTTTCCACCTACCTGGTGAAATTCGGTCAAAGAAACTGATAAAACGGCTTTTCTATCCTTCTCCACAAACAGCACTGGTGGTGAAGAAAAAGAGTCAATTTAAGGGGAAAATGAGTTAATTCAGCGTTGCTGTCTTTCGATACAAAGACTGAGTAAAAGTGGTGCTCTATTGAACCACCGTCCACATTCGTATGTAGTCAAGGTTACAGAAATATTGAATTTACGTTTTCAAATAAGTTAATTTTATTTTTGTGTTCTACGCTTCTCTATAAACAGGGTAAAAAAAAAATTCGAATGCAAACCTATTTACATTGCCTTTTAGACTTATATGTCAGACTGCCTGAGCGGGGAATCGGACCCACCATCTTTGAAATCAAAGGTCAAGGTCCTACCCATACTGACACGGTCAAAGGAAACGTCCACAGGAAGCATTTAACCCATCTTGAGCCATTGGCTTTCTGTCCTGTTTAATCTCTGCAAGCAGCACAGGGTGTGCAAAAAGAACCAAATTAAGGGTAATGAGTTAATTCAGACGTTGATGCCCCGGGATTCATGGACTAAAGATAAGGTGCTGCTCACTTGAACCTATCGCGTTAAAAATTGTTCCTCAGTGAAAATATCGACATTGCCTGTTGAAATTCGGCCAAGGAAACTGATCTCACCGAACAAAACGACTTCTCTGTGCTTTCTCTACGTCTTTGCACTGGCGGTGCAAAAATAGTTAAATTAACGGAAAACGTGTTAATTCAAACAGTGCTGTTCTGAGATGCCCTGGGAAACATGAACCAAACAGAGTAAATGGGGCTGCACTCTTGAACCTATTGCGTTAAAAATTGTTTCGCGGTGAGACTATCGACCATGTATCGTCAAATTCGGCAAGGAAACTGATCTCACCTAACAAACCGGTTGTTCTATACTTTACTACAAACAGCACCGGTGCAAAAGGAGTCAAACTAAGTATAAATTAAGTACCAATGATTACGTCATCTTTGTATATGATCTAAGGCTATAAAAATATTGAATTTACGCTTTCAATAAGTAAGTCATTTTTATTATTCAGACATGCTGTCCTGGTATGCCCTGGATATTAAAGGCTTAATTTCGTGGGAGCCAGCTAAACCATCATAAATGTTACCAAGCTCTGCAAGCTATCTCTTGATTTAGACAGTACTGTCCTAGAATGCCCAGGCATACAAAATGTCCTGGATATGTAATGCCCTGGGATGTGTAATTTCATGGGAACCAGCTAGGCCGGCAGAATTTTACACCGGGTAACTCTAGTGATTATTATTAAGTGTAATTTTCTCCGATTTCAGACGTGGAAGCCCTGCGATTGAATGGGGCCCTAATTTGGGGGCCCTGCGTTTGTATGCTCATCAGTGAATATTTCTTAATAAAGGCCCTGGTTTGTAGTGCCTTTTGGCTGTTGTAGGGGCTTCATATAATGGCAGTTTTTATTTTATGTTGCGTGTCGTATTTCCTGATTGCAATAGCACAAATTACAGTGGATTTTTAATTCTAAGCATAAAAACTAACTGACGTTTAATTCTGAAATTTACGATTTCTTAAAGAACATACTTCACGTAAGCTTTCCCATTTAATTTTGAAGGGAGGTGGCCATTTTCAGGTGGATTCCTTGCTTTTTATAACCGGCCTCGTCCTTTAACTAAGAAAGAATTCCTACAGGGTGTTCATCTCAAGTGTTAATGCTATTAGTGTTAATGCAAGTGTTAGTGTTATTATCCCTAGTATTGCAGATACGTCGAACATGGCCATGGAATACGTTGGAACATCCAGGGGACCATCAGACGGTTAAACCGAAAATGGCCTTGATGACCGATTTCAAGGTCAACGAAAAACTAACTCCGGAAGTAGCAGAGATAGGAGCATGATGTAAATTGCAAACTTGTAGAGGACGAAGACACGACCTTAACAAAGCAAACAGAACAGAAATCGGTTCAAATGTTAAAGAGATACAGTAAAAACAATATGGGTCTTGCAGCCCCATTGGAGGACTTGGCCACAACCCACCCTGAGGTAGAAACACAGGCAGGCACCAATAGGAAATATCTACCTCAGGGATTAATGCAAACAGGCTTCTCATGGATCCACCAGGTCTGCCTGCTAATCTTTTGCTGTAGTTACAGTGGTGCCTGTCTGTGTTTCTACCTCAGGGTGGGTTGTGGTCAAGTCCTCCAATGGGGCTGCAAGACCCATATTGTTTTTATTGTATCTCTTTAACATTTGAAACAATTTCTGTTCTGTTTGCTTTGTTGAGGTCATGTCATCATCCTCTACAAGTTTGAAATTTACATTATGCTCCTATCTCTGCTACTTCCGGAGTTGGTTTTTCGTTGACCTTGAAATCGGTCATCAAGGTCATTTTCGGTTTAACCGTCTGATGGCCCCCTGGATGTGTGACAAGATAGGCCTGTTTCGGCTCTTGTTAGGTCATTGTCACTATTTAGCGGTCCTTAAGACCAGACTCAGGTAGCCTAATTGCACCTGAGTTACATCAGCTTCCCGCAGCACCCGTCAGCGATTTCAGTTATTGAGTCAGCCGTTACTCACGTTTCTTAATTTAGTTTTAATATCGCGTACCTTTTGTGAAACAGGTCCGCCCGTGAGTTAACGTGGTGCAAGACGTCGACGCACGGGCGGCCCTCGCCCCTAAAAGGACACACGTGTTGGTTTAGAGCATACATTCGGGAAGTCAAGACTCGAGACTCGGAAATTAGAGAGGATTTACGCTTAGAAAAGATGGATATAGACGTGAAGAAAGTGTAGTGTTTGATTAGACGAAACATGAAGAAACAGTGAAAGTGAATCAGTGTAAGAGAAACAGGGAAGATAAGTGAGAATAAGACGAATAGAGTTAATTGGATTAGAGCGTACGTGTGCTGCGAGTTATTAGATAACGTCCACCACCCGTCCGCCAAGTGTTGTAACAGGACCCCCGCTGGAACCCCTAGAATTATCTGCTCGGGGTAAACGCTGGCTGGTACCTCTTTAATTTTGAAACAAATTGGTGTAGATCTGCGTTATTTCCATGAACGTTACAGCATTTATTGGGACCCCACCCCGGGATCCGAAACTGGACCTCTTGCAAGTATACAAAAAGTTCTCCTTTTTTTCTCTCTCACGCAACAAGTTTAAGTTTTTTATTTTCTTTTTTATTACGTTTCCACTTAAAAACCGGAAAATGGGGGCCCGTAACTAAGTATAAAATACTTCAGAAGTTTGAAAAGGTTTTTTTTTTTAAACTTCTCTTCGAATTTTTTCTTATTACGCGAATCAAACAGTGAAAGTAGACAACGTATTCCCGTCTCGTGAGTCTACCTACCGCTACACAAATCTCCTTTCCCGTGACTCCCCTGTGCACCGCTCCGTCGAGAACCAATTACGTGGAAGGTTAAAAAAATTTTTTACGACCAAAGTGGTAAAAGCGACAAACAATACACTTCCACCATAGTGCGCACGATTAAGTTTTTTTCTTCCTCCTACTGCAGCAGTAATTTGGATTACGACAATGGCTTCGGCTTCGCAATACAGCAGTGAGCCATCAGAAAGCAGTGACAGCCATAGTGACGTGTAAAATATGCATTTTCTTTACCTGCCATCAGCTTCTCAAGAAATAAGTGAAAAAGAAGAGGGAAGTGCGCTGAACCAAGGCGATTTTTTGCTTAATCAGTTCCAACATCGCCCTTCCAGTGCGAATCCTCAACTTCAAGTTAAATACCAACAGTGTGCCCGATTTGCGGAGATCTAAAGGATCCGAAAAACGACACACCGAAATCGACGTCACCCGTCAGCAATGGGATGTACTCTGTGCGAGCCTTCGTCCACCACTGCGCAAATCTACTAGCCATGGTAAGTGGCGATACGAACAGTGTAGTACACGACCCCGAGTGTTCTCTTTTATTAGATAAAAATGTTCAAACCAGTAGTGTATTTCATCATGTCGGTCTTAACTTCAGGGCCGTAGCGAAGGGTACTTGGTTGGGGGGGAGTGACTGTCATTTTGCCAACTCATCTTATGATTTTGCCAACTGGTTTAAAGAATGTCATTAGTGCTGCTAGTAAAGTACTTTAGATGGGTCCGCCAAGCTCAGCTAGGGGGTCTGGGGGAGTACTGTAAGCTCCTCCAGTGGGGTCCGGGGCAGAGCCCCGTAAGCTGAAGCATTTTACGCTATTTTACTGCCTGTTTCTAGCCTCCAGTGAACACTGAAGCAACAAACTGTCAAGCAAATTTTGGTGATTTTTTTAATTCATATTTTAGGATGGTAGGTTTCGTAAAAATTTTATTGTGACTAAATCATGTTTTTTTTTAGATATTTTTTTTTCCAAATTAAATTAAGCCGAGTTCAGTTTAGGATTATATAAACAGGCCAGCTGGCCATTGACGATTGAGGGTTGACTTAATTGCACATTTTGGACTTTTAGGCTAGCCTATAATGAATGACGACGACTCCTGTGTGCAAGCATAGGCAGCAGGTCAGGGGCAGAAATTTTTTTTTAAATGTACTATCGAAAGGTGAAATTAATGAAATCTTTTTCTCAGTTGTATCCCAAACAACTATAGGCCTAGGGGTATTATTGTAAAAAAAAAAACTGTCACATTTTAAAACAAAAACATGCTCCAGTTTTTAAATAATGGAGCGTTGAAAGACGAAAGAAATGGGGAAACTTTTTACCTCAGTTTTGTCCAAAACAACTTGATGTATTATTGGAGAAGAGCTTCCACATTTGAAATCAACATGCTCCATTTATTTTTTTTCCATTGATTCAGGGGATCTTGGGGACCGGTCATTAGTTATGGCCGTGGGGGTGGGGTGGGAAATGAAAACTTTAATGTGACCACTAAATTTTCGATGACTCCCCCTTCAAGACCTGAAAAAAACCTTGATTCTTCCCACCCTAAGGTCCAAAAATGATGTGAACAACCCCACGAAAATATTTTACACCCACCTTTTGTCGAGATTCCTACAAAAGTATGATGAACACACTGTTTGCGTATATGACCACTTCCTAACATAGAAACTAAAATGCAGAAGACGCCAAGAAACCAGGTGCCCAAGCTTTTCTATAAAGCTTTTTTTTTTTAAACTGTACTTCCAGGAATAGTATTATTAGTTTCAAAACCTTGTAAACCGCATGGGGGGTCTGGGGGCTTGCTCCCCAGAAGCTGAGCCGTTTTTGGAAATTTTGACTGCTGTAAGTGCCATTTTTGTGGTCCAAAAATGACTTTTTTTCCAGTTGGTCAGTGTGTTTTTGACCTCCCCCTTTTGATGGGACCTGAAAAATGTATGACCTCCCTCTTGAGAGGGTCCAAAAATTTCATGACCCTCCCATCCTCCAGCCTCCCCGGCGATAAATAATTACCGGTCCCGTAGGGTAATTTTTGCCCTCATTTTGTGGCCTTTTTTTGGGTCACTTTTGTCCTTTAATATGGTATCTTATGAACTCTTATCGTCAAATTTTGGACCTTCGAAATTAACAAGTTTAAAATTTTAACAACTTTCATTTGAAAAATGTAATTGTTTCTGCATTAATACAAATTCAAATTTAGTGGCGATAGGTTAACAGAAAAAGGACAACAGAAAATCAAACAGCTAATTCAATTTTTCCAACTCGGTTTTTGATTTTGCCAACTGTACCCGATTTTCATGAAGTACACAGCTTTAGTTCACGTTACTGTTTTAACTAAAACCAAGGCACTGATTGACTAGAAGACGAACTAGTAAATCAAATAGACAACTGCATTAATTTTTTAGATTTATTTGATATCACAACTTCAGACGGCGATAACTTGGCAGAAGTCCTTACGCAGGGTTTGTTTTATGCAGAGTTTGTTGATATTTCTGTTTTATCTAAGAAACGTTTTAAATCCTGGCAGTGATGTTGTATTTTGGGATATTAATATGCCAGTAATTTTCTACCCTCCTGAAATACCAGTTACGAGTTGCTCCACGCTAAAACCCCTTCTGAGCGGCACTGTCTAACAGAAAAAGAACTATAGGAAGTAAAATAGCCAATTCAATTTTTTATTTTGCCAACTGTGTACGATTTTCGCGAAGTTAATTGTTATTACGACTTCAAACTCGGTGGGGATACAGTTTTGTCCACTTTTTGTTTTTATTTTCTACATCATCTGTGATACTTATAAGCTACGGTGGTGACATAGCAAACAAAACGACCACGTCAATTTTCAATTTCGCCAACTACGCAAATTTTCGCGGAGCTTCCTTTCCCCCACTCCTTACAGCCTAGCGATGCAGGGAAGCAACCAGAAATGATCAGGGGCAGCGTTTCACTTACTCCCAAGTTACACAGAAGTGTTGCGAAAACTGATGGAAAAAAAATGTATTGAAAATATTACTTTCGAACTGACGATATGATGATAATAATTAACCAGTACTCAAATTTGCAGTGAAAATGCAGTGAAAATTTGCCCGATTTTGCCAACTCGACAACTCGAATTTGCCAACTGTATGTGTTTCTTGGATGGTTGGGGGGGGGGGAACCCCCCCCCCCCAGTCGCTTCGGCCCTGCTAAACTTACGAAACGATTATGTACAACCTAAAAGTATAGTGAATGACGGATTTGTATGTCACCCCCTACCTCCCCCTCTATCCCACCACCTATATTGAGTGATCAAAGATTGCCTCCAACAACTAGGCAATTTAAACCTATAACGACGCAAACTGCAATTACGTCAGACAATAGCGCTATTCAGAATTGGTTAAATGACAGCCCTTTTAATGATGGGCGGTCAAAACACGTTCACACCCTCTACTGCCACGACCAGGTCTGTACTCGATGCATCAACGATGCCAAATCTCGCATCTGACCAGTTTAGGCGTGCTTCCTCAATTGCGCAGAATTTGCTTAAAGACAATCCCAGCCAGCAATTATCGTGCGCATTGCCTAAAATTAATGTGAATACTTCAACAAATAATTCCTCGTGCCATGCAAGTCTTCAACCGGCCCTGACGCAACACAACGCAACTCCAGGTCAAGGAGGGAGAACACCACTTAACGACCCACCCTCCCAAGCTCCCCCCCCCCCCACCCCTCCCACCGTTGCCCACCCCACACTACAGGGAAGCGTGCAGCATTGCAGAAACCAGTCTAAGTCAGAAAGAGCCGACTCGCACCAAAATTTAACCACGGCTTCCAAAAACCCATCCAACATTTCGTGGAACCTTTTTCTACGTGGGAAACGTTCCTCAAGATCTTCAATGAGGAACACAAAGGCAGCCATTACATCGAGCAACTAAAAAGGGAACTACTGCTGCGCACACAACACGCGGATGAGCCCCTGTCCAATTTTCTTCAGTCAATTCAAGGTTATTACGACAGGATCGACCCAAACTGCCCAGAATCAACGAAAGTGGAGATGGCCATTAATAATTTACATCCGGACTTTCGCCAACTCATTTACGGAAAGAAGTTCGAGTTTCTCAAACATTTAGCTAAAGAGGGAGCCCAAATCTGCAAGTTTTTGATAACTCAGCGCTCCTATAAATTACCACCCCCCCCCCCCGACCAATCGATCGAACCGAGTTTGGCTTGGCAACCGGTAACCAAGAAGTTGGGTGAGGGAGGAGAAAGCAAGCACCAACTGAGACACTACATCGAGTAGACGAACAAACCTCCCAAAGTGACAGTGGCTTAACGTCGCCATTAATTCCATCTTGCACCATGAGCAGCCTCGATCCACGCGGCACATTCACTGGGCGTTATAGTGTGCCAACAGCGTCAAAATTTCATCAACTGCAAAAACAACCACAGCAACGCCAACAAATACCAAACAACGGCAACGTGCGCCAACAAACAAGAAACAACGCTCAACAAACCACACCACGACCGCAGCGAGGCCGCTGCTACGTTTGCGACAGCGAAAATCATTATAAAAATACTTGCCCGCAAAATCAATCAAGAAACGAGGAGGGCGGCCGCATGTATTAAGTGCTGCGGCCGGAGTATCCCATGCTACCTTCTCTAGGGGAAAACGAACATTCCCGCGACCAAGAAAAACAATGCAATATGCGACTCTGCCCAAAGTTGTAAATACCAAAGGAACTGTAGGACCTCCTTATCGGATGGGACAACCGTTTATGAAAGTGCGCATCGCCGGGGCTGATTGCCTGGCACGTTTAGACAGCGGCGCGACCTCGTCAATCTGCTCCTTAAAGCTAGCACAGTCGCTTCAGGAACAGGGCCATGTCATCCGCACTGATCAAAAGGTGACTTTTCTCCTAGCGGCCGGAAAATTACCTAGCGCCGGCAGAATAACAGCTACAGTCTGCTGGGGCGCCAACAAGAAGACGAAACATACTTTCCTTATTCTACCAGATACATTGGACGGCCTTATCCTAGGACGCGACTTCCTATTTAGGACTGCTATTGTACCTAATATTAGAGCAGGAGGTTGGTCCATTGGAGGAACCGGCCCCATAACACAGTTTGCTGTATCTAGTGAAAGGGAAGGATGTGACCAACCAACACCAGCACATATTGCCCAATCTACTAAGTTAGAAGACTGGGATATTGTCCTGAGCCACATAGCCAAAGCCCACCGCTCACCAATAGAGAAGACAAAGCTTCGGCAATGCCTGAAACAGTATCCTCATGTACTGACGTCCAAGCTTGGGCGTACTACAGTACACTGACATTGCATAGAACTTGAACCAGGAACAAAACCGATTCGCCTACCAGTTCGACCCGTAAATACAGCGACACGGAAGATTATCGACGTACAGGTTCAAGAATGGTTGGACTTAGACGTAATCGAACGTGCTGTAAGCCCCTGGGCATCCGTACCGGTACTAGCTCCTAAAGCAGGGGGTAAACCAGGAGAAAAACGCTTCTGTTTGGATTACCGCCTCCTGAACCGTAAATGCGTAAAAGACTCGCAACCCACAGCGAATGCACAGCAAGTCTTTAGTATGCTGGGAAGAGCTAAATTTTTTTCAATACTAGACATGAAGTCAGGGTTCCTACAAGTGGTCCTGGAAGAGAGTTCCAAATCCATTACAGCTTTTAGAACCACACGAGCAACATACCAGTTTAAAGTATTACCTTATGGCCTCACAAACAGTCCAGCTTGTTTTGCCAGGGTCATGGATTTAATTTTAGCCCCTAGCCTTTTTCAACATACTATGATTTATGTTGATGACTTGGTCGTCTATTCCGAGTCATTTTCGGACCACGTAAAACATCTACACGACGTGCTAAGTAAGCTACAAAACGCCGGGATGACCGTCAACCTGAAAAAAGTGACCTTTTGTGCGAAAGAGATCCATTATCTAGGCCACATAATAAAACCAGGCCAATACCAAATGCAAGATCACAGCGACAGACAACACCACTGTCGCAGTCTCCGAACTTGGATAGCTACCATCCAGATATGGACACAGACGTGGAGGACTCGGGCAAGCGCAGATACAACCTCAGGCGGAGGGGACACCCTCTGTTGTCTGCCGTAAATGTCATAGCACCCCCCTCCTCCAATACAGTCTATATGGACGGCTTCCAACCTCCAACTTTTGCTTCTCCTTCTATCTATAAAACCCAAACCGGCTCACCACATGCCCTACACAAAGATTCGCCGCTAATTACATGGGATGCACCAGCACCGTTACCACAACGACTAAAGAAGAGTAGACCACGCCGTCTGCAGGAGTTTCGAACTATTCAGGACACCTTTCTTCAGCCTACACCTCCCCCAACTCTAACTCGATCGGAGATGTTCTATATAGAAAGGAAGAACGGCCTGAAACCCTTTCCGGTGGTTCGATACACTGGCACTGGTCGCCCTATCCCACATCGTCTGATCCTAGAGATGCTGCCCAGGGTGGCATCCAATATTTGTGGCAAAGATGGAAAGAAGTCGACGGTTTACCAACATTTAAAAATAGGCGACAAGGTCTCTATGGTAGCAAATACCTTTACAGGAGGGACGGAGTCTATGGTATTCAAAGCCCAGAAGACCCAAGAGACATATGGGAACAAGCTCATGTCTTTAGTCTACAGCATTGGATGCCATAAGCATCAAGCGCCGCCGTGCACCTGTGTTCTTTGTTGCGTTTATCATGTCGCGTTGGTGAAGTTAAAAGTATCAATTACCATCCGTTTATTGTATATCCTATTCAAGATTTATTCCCGCCCCAGCAGGGCAACCCAGTTTTTATCTCATTGGTGTGTGTGTGTTTTTAAAAGTCATGTAGTCTTTTTTGTTTCCTTGATTGCTTTATATTATGTCGTGTTATTAAGATTTAACCCCCCCCCCCCAAACACGTGTTTTTACCCCATCCCCCCATTTTTCAATTATGTATTATGTTTTTAATTTTATTTACTTGTTCTTACTACGCATTTTGATTTTCATAGGTTTACCTTTTATGTGTCTTACTTTTATTTGTATATACTTTGTGAACATAGTATTACTTTGATTTTTCATAGGATTACCTTTTATGCGTTTTACCTTTTATTTGTATATATTTTGTGAAATTGTATGTTGTATATAGGTAAGATAGATTGTCCTATGAACCCTCCCTATTTTCCTGCTATTCCCCTCTTGGTGGGAGTTCCTGTGCATCTGGCCATGAGCAGTTCCCTCCGCCAAAAGGGTAATGGGTGGGGGTATTAAGCGTTACGGGATGGTCGAGTGGCCAATCCTCCTCCCGTGATAGTTCTGAGAACCCCCCCCCCTCAGTTGTTATCCACCATTTTGAAGTTGGTAGTGTTCGCTTTATATGTATATATATTTTGTCTTTTCTCTTTTTTTCCCTTATCCCTAAAATGGGGGACGATCACAACTTTTTTTTTGTTTTTGTTTGTCCCTATTCCGTATAAAATATGTTATTAGCAACGCATGTCGACGATCCCCGTTTGATTTTTTTTGGGGTTGTATATATGTATTTGTCAGTCGTCATTCGGTGCTGTTCGCATTAGTGTGTTTAGTGTTATTAATGTTTTTTTTTTATTTACGGTTCCATTTATTCTTTGTGATAGAACTTGCATGCCCCCTCCTTTTTTTTTTGTAAATTACTGTTTGTAAATTAATTTTTGTAAATTAATTAATGTTTTTTTTTATATATGTAAAGATGTTGCTCATGAAGTTTTTTTTGGTATTGCCCCTATATATGTATTTTTTTTTCTTGTTGTGATATTTGGTCGTGCACTGTAGTGTCGCCACATTTACCTTGGTCTATACTGTGTTAGCCTTTTTCTCCCTTCCATCCACCGTTTGTTCACCCCCTCTAGGTGAACGGTGGGGAAGTCATTTATCACTTGAATGGTTACGTTGCGCAATTGACGATTGGTTTTAGTGTTTCTTGTTAGGGGTGCACGCCCCATCTTCGAGATACAGGGGTCAGTTTTTCGTGACGTACAAAGTGACGCAGATGAAGACCGAGCCTTAATTGGCATTTTTTTCCCCCCCCCCCCCCCCTCCGCGTGTGCCCATCAAGTTCATGGAACATGCGGTAACCGCCTGGGAACCGGATAGTGCAAGTATGGGTGGAAAATACAGCGTAGCGCCCGAGATATTCTGGGTAGTGGTTGCTATATTGGTATACTCCTGGGGGCAGTACAGCATCATCATTGTAGCTGTGCAATGCACCCCCCCCCCTCCCATCTTCTACTTAACGGCAGGTTCTTCTGTGCAACGACCAGTCCATGTTTACCAGTTGTGCGTTAAATGTTGAAAACTGCATGGCCATCTGTGACCGTCTGTCGTTCCTTGAATGTTTGTATTATCATACTGTGTAGTGGCATAGTGCGCCCCGGAATTGTGTGCTTCGATTGTGATACGCCTTCGACAGTGCAATTGTTTTTGCCTTCCGTTTTCATCCTCAGCTACACTACAATCCCTTCGCGATGCCTTTTTGCAAATCGCCAGCTGGCCAGCAAGCAGTTGTCAATCGCCAGTTGGCGCGACGCGCTCATCGTGCAACTATCCGTTTGCGGCAATTACGCGACAATGCCGCACATCAAACTATGGCGGCTATAGCATCTTTGCCAGTGGCTCGCCGTGTAACATTTCAGTCGGGCAGTCATCAGCGGCCTGCCACCCCGCATCCTAAGGGTAGGCATGTTGTTAGTAGCCCTTCGACCACACGGCGCCGACAGGCGGGATTGACAGCTTCAGCTCCGCGTGGGCGTGTGTCTAATGTTGCAATGGTTTGTGTTGCCTTAGCCGTCTCCCATGCCCAGGGACCGTTGCCCCTTCGCCGTTTTCTTGCAAATCGTCAACGCAATGTGTCTACTCGCGCGTCATCAGTGCAGTTTTTGTGCGATGATTGTTTGGCATCTTTGCGACCGGCTTTGCCGTGGTTAACGGATTTTATGCGCAGACTCTTCCATCTTCGGTACCCCATTATACAGGATTATCGGTTTGTGGCGT
>JAHWFP010069935.1:34312-49901 GCA_023313725.1 Lithobius niger | reverse complement strand
TCCATCTTTCCATTCATCATTTCTTCCTTCCATTCTTCAGAAACACGAATGTTTGACACCGTTTTAAAACCAAATCGATTGTTATGATTTTTTCCTGCATCTAGTCAATTAATATAAATCCAATTTTAAGATGTACAATGGTGTGATGCAAAATACGTCGTCCGTGCATCCTTTCCCAGATCATCTCTCTTTGCTCGAGGAGGTTTTCATGAACAAACTACGACGTCATAAACAAACACCAGGAGGGTTAAAAAAATCTTGGACGTTAGTTTTTCAGGTTCTTTCGCGTATTTGAGGGTGATAATATCAAGTGACAGCGATAAAAATAAGCCTATTAAAAGCGAAATTTAATTACCTTTCGTTTGGTCCTACTCCCATCTTTGTAGGTGATTTGGTTCCGGAGGAGTAGAGGTACAAACACGCACGCACATCGTATGATCTACATCGTATGTCTGTATCATAAGTGTTGCAGCAACAAAGCTCCTCGAGCGAGCGAAGCGAGCGACTCCGCTAGTCTACATAATTAAAATCATACGATGTGAGTGCGTGTTTGTACCTCTACTCCTCTGGAACCAAAGCACCTACAAAGATGGGAGTAGGACCAAACGAAAGATAAGTAAATTTCGCTTTTAATAGGCCTATTTTCATCGCTGTAACTTGATATTATCACCCTCAAATAAGCGAAAGAACCTGAAAAATTAACGTCAAAGTTTTTTTTAACCCTCTTCATGTTTGTTCATGACGTCATAGTTTGTTCATGAAAACCTCCTCGAGCAAAGAGAGTTGATACGGAAAAGGATGCACGAACGACGTATTTTGCAACACACCACATATTTTTATACTAACTGACTTGATGCAGGGAAAAATCAAAACAATTGATTTGGTTTTAAAACGCTGTCAAACATTCGTGTTTCTGTAGCACGGAAGTGCGTGGATTGAACGAGCAAAGCGAGCGATTTGCACGTAAAGTAAACCTTTTGAATGTGTGGCTCGCTTTGCTCTATCAATCTCTCATCTCTCACCTTCCTAGGAGATTACATCTGACGTTCTGCAGATGTTTCTCCAACTGAGGGATGATCAGAAAGTGAAGTGATAAGACGCCCATTGAAAAATCTGTACTGAGCAGGACGTAAAGAACAATATTCTTAAAATAATTAAAACAAGAACACCCATATAAAGTGTATACCAACACAAATTACAAGTGATGTGTGTGGTTCTTGGTGGGTACATTGATTCAGTCACGTTTCTGAGGAAATGTCTGTGCTGATTGAGTGACCGAAGCGAACGAAAATCAGCGTTTGTCATCAGAAACAGCGCTTTTCTGATAAGTTGCTTGATCTTAACTTTTTGCTTGACTCCTTGGACGTCAAAAAATAATATTGACCTGATCTCGAGATAACCGATATCGCATGCTACACTCTCATAATTTGCTTGATCGTTTTTTATGTGGAAGGTCTCTCTGTATCATAAGTGTTGCAGCAAGAAATCTCCTCGAGCGTAGCGAGACGACGCGGAATGAGCGAGCGAAGCGAGCGACTCCGCTAGTTTTAATTATGTAGATGAACAAAAACAGAACGTTAAATGTCTAAAAGTCAAAACCTAGAAGGACCACGGACAAGCTTTGACAGTCAGAGTCTATGGTGTAAAACTTTGTCAGTATAGGCTGGTAAGCATTAGACCCTTACTACCCGGTGGTTAGCGGCTTAGTTCTGGTCTATTCGGACAGAAAGTGTGTATGAACGGTTGTAGCAGGTTTTCTTTGTTCTTAGAACATTGTTATTGAACTTTAAGAACACAATTTTGGTGTGCATTTTGTCTTTTGGTACTTCAGAATTTTTTTATTATATTTCATAGATTTATGGTAGAGGATAACCAACAATACTCTCTGCTGCGAATATGCTGTCATGTTACTAAACGAAACATAATTTTCAACACAAAGCAAAGCATTCAACGTACAGCATACTACTACTGGATCATCACATGGGTCTTTGTAGGAGAATTTACAGATTTTCTTCAAAATGTATTTATTGCTGGGCACAGGGTAGTAAGGGTCTAATGCTTACCGGCCTCTTACTGACAAAATTTGACACCTATACCCTGACTGTCAAAGCTTGTCCGTCGTCCTTATAGGTTTTGACTTTTAGACCCTTACTCTAAACATTTAACGTTCAGTTTTTGTTTATTAATTCGTGTTACTTTCAGAATTGCAGCTAAACTGTAAAACAGTGCAGTTGACGGTCAAAGGTGAGAGTTTAACACTTACCCTAGGCTGACCCTTACTAACACTGGCTATCGCCAGTGTCAATAATAGAAACAAATCAAGGACCACGCTAGTGGTCCGCCCACGAAGTCAATAATTGTCACACTTCATTGTAAGAAAGTCGTTGTTTAATTCCTGCATTGTTGCTGCATGGCCACTAGCTTTTGGTACCTTAACACAAACCAGAGCTGAGCGTATTTCACGATGGCGAGGATAAATACCTATGCGACGAAACAGCTTGAAAATTGTTGGAAATGGGCAGCCTTTGTGCCCTGACAAGCAATAGTTGTATTTCAATCATGTGCATAAACTATATGAATATCATAAAAGTGCGTGAAGATCGTTGATTTCAGCTGACTAGTATACTGACTGCTGACTACTGACTACTTACTACTGACTACTAATTCCGCTCATATAAAATAAATTATGCGACAGATACGAATGAAATTTGGTATTCAACACTCTTAACTCCAATACGCACCTTTTAAGGTTTGACGTTTGGGGAGGCATTAAATAAAAAGATTGCAATCATTTGTAATGCTATTTTTCGGTATGTTGGGAAAACGCCACCGGTGATCAAAATAAGCATTACTTGTTATTAGTGTTAACGAGTAACAATGCAAACAGACTGCCAGAAATAATCGGCAACACAGTATTGTTGATAAAATGCACGCGCTACTTGTTTGAAGTAGGGCGTGTGGCTTCGGGCCACTAAGCTCTTAACAAATTTGCAGTCCGCGCTAATTATTGTTGATGGTTGAATGGAAATAAATCAGCAAACGCTTTAATTTATATGAGTGAAGTCCTCACTCACGCAAAACTAAAAAAAAAATTAATATCTCCGTTCGTATTCAATATTTTTCGACCAATCTTGGCCAGATAGTAGATTAATAGGCATTGGCAAAAATAAGACGACACACAAAAAAATAAAAAACTACAAAAGAAGTGATATCTAAAAGAAAACCCACAAGGGTGAAAGAACCCGCCAAGTTTCAGCCAATCAAAGTAGTGATATCAGAGCCAAAAAGGCTGCCACCAAGTTACTACATTAGTTGCCAAACTAACCCCACCGACTATTACCTCACACGTTAAATCAAAAACTTGACCATTGCTACCGGTCCGGTTTTGATTTAACCTTTGATCTAATACTCGGTGGGATTAGCTTGGCAACTAATGTAGTAACTTGGTGGCAGCCTTTTTGTTTCGATATAACTACTTTGATTGGGTGAAACTTGGCGGGTTCTTTCACCCTTGTGGGTTTTGTTTTAGTTTTTTAATCTTCAGTCTACGTCTTGCAGCTGGCGTTTGCTAATTGGCATTGTTGCATAATAACAATGTTTAAAACAATGTAAAACATGAAGATGGAGGTTTAGAGCTCCGTCACCCCTGAACCACTTGATCAAATAGAAAAAGCCTTATGGAAAGGGCACATCTACAAAGCAATACCTGTAAATGAGCTAAGAACCAGCTTTAGATATAGGCCAAATGGCTTGACCTGTATAGAGGACAGACGAAATGTTCATCCCCAGAAGAACAAGACCACGAACAAGAAGTTGTCTATTTGACCCCTCTTTGTATCTCGGGTTTGGCTCGACCGAATTTCACAATTTTTGGACTGCAGACAGACTGTGTTTTGCTAGATTCCAAATTTGGTTTTAAAGTACTGCGTCGGACTTTTGACGGAGTTATAAGCTCTCAAATTTGAAAGTTTAACACAGAGATCCTAGGTCGACCCTCACTAACACTGATTTAAATCCATTTGTAATAAACCTGATTAAACCAATTATAGTGAGAGTCGATTGTTTCTTCTTGTGAATACAGCGATCGGTATGGCTAATAATTGTCTAACACGTGTGATACCCCTCGTAAGAATACAATCCTAACACCCAAATGATTTCTTAAACTAATTTATCCATGGTGTAATTCAAGCCAAGGCAACCGCGTATGCAACTGTAAGACCAGTAGTCGCTTGCATTCCTAGCTTTTTTGCCTCAATCACCCCCGATCCCCCCCCTTCCCGATCCCCCAACACATGTTTTGATCAACTGCGTCGGATGGCATGGCGGTGCGCACTTCTTAATTAAAGACGAGCCCACTACGATTCTTCAATCGGTTTCATTTTAAACTGTAAGTTTAATTAGAACACTAGTGAACTGAATCAACATTAAAAATATTCAGCAGTTTGGCAGTTTTACGATACGGGAAGCCTCCAAACCGTTTAGTCTTGGCGTTTTGAACATTTCATTAATCCAACTGCGACGTTGCCACGTCGCACAACTGATAAGAATGAAATATCTAGATAGCACATTCATTGCCCAAAAGCAGTTTTATGAATTTGCGCCCACCCCTCCCCTGACAACAAAAAAAAAAAAAATGCCATAGAGTAGAAGTTGTTTTAAATATTTCTCCTTCCCCCACCCTCACGCAAAAAGTACTACGCAGTAAAGTCATGAAAGATTGTCCAAACAAGTAGCCCAAGCCTACGTTGATTTCGCGCATGCCGGCATTAGACTATACAACTTTGTTATCCAGTTCGTACGAATGAGATCAGTGCCTACGTCAGTGGTCTGTAGAATAAAATTGATCAAGTTGCCAGTCATTGGTCGGTTGGTGGTGACGTCCGCCGCTGACGAAGGCTACATAGTTTCCAGTCATTGGTCGTGGATGGATGACGTCCGTCGGCCGAAAGAAAAAAAAACGAACGCCATTCGTTTGCAACAGACAAAAATCTTTGTTTCTAGTGGATGATTTCCCCGACGGAATCGATCCGTTTTCGAACTTAGACCTAGAAATGTGCCATAGAATCTGTGTGCAAAATTTGACAAGACATCCGATAATTCGTTAAAACGCTATAGCGCGAACACACAAACACCCAGACAGACAGACAAACCGTTCGCATAAGAGTCTAATCGACTCTAATAAGGATAATGCTTCATCTGACGTGCGGGTGAATTGTTGCCTCATCAGCATTGTTAGAATTTGCTTAATCTTTAAGTGTCTTCGGTTTGTAAGGCTTGTTTTCTTTAGCTGTAAGTTAGTTTGTAAGTAGGTTAAACTGAGCGCATGGCTTGAAGGCCGCAGTTTTGTTCTTGGCTCAATAAAGAATCTAATCTAATCTTCAGTCTACCCTTGCGTCTGCCGTTTACTGATTGGGATTGTTGCATAAAAACAATGTTTAAAGCAATGTAAAACTGATCGTTCAGAGATCCGTAATCAGGAATAGCACGACCAATTAAAAATTTGTATTTCTACAAAGGACACATCTCCGGAAGTAGATCTTTCTAATGAGATAAGAATCAGCTTTCTACGACAAATGGTTCAGTCTGAGAGACCATTGTATAAACGTGTCCAAATAAGTCCATCACCACTATCACACAAGCCAAAAATGAAACTCACGATTCCAGCTCAAGTCCAGATCTCTGAAAGGACAAATCGGAAATTAATAAAAGTTGGTACACTTGTTAACCAAGTCCAACAAAGCTTATATACTAAATATGAGTGGGAAATATTAAAAGGCGGCGAAGAAAGCATCGTAATTTCGGCTTTAACATGGGACACCTTGTTTAATACACATACACTACCCCTCTTTTCAGATCTTTTTAGCTGAAGAATGGCAGAAAAAAGGCTGTTACAAGATAAACTCTGCAATAGATCTTCTGCTGAATTTATTGCAGAACTTTCCATTTCTTGGTTTGAATGCCGTAGAATAATGAATGCAACTATTTTACTATTATTTATTTATTTAGGGCCATTAAAAAGATCAGTTACCACAATCCACTGGCGTAAATTTCCGATGTTTCCCTTTTATTACCCGAAAACTGGCATAAAAATCCAGAAATCGCTTACCTTCACACAACGGCTTCTATCTTGGGGAAAATTAAGACAAGACTCTTTCTACAATAAAACGAAACCCATAAAATTCCCGAAAACGTTCATACAAAGTTATAAACCGTCAAGCCCGTATAAAACTCTGATATTAGTCGAATGCGTTCGCTGGCGGTTGTTTCGTGCTACCGTTAATTCTAGGGAAGATTACAACCAGATCACCTAATTTCTGCCGACAAATTTGCCTCATTTTTACGACACAAATGGACGAGAGGGAGGGCGCATTATTTAGAGGTGTATGTGGGGAATGGGAGGGGGGGGGGAGAGGAAGGCAGAAGCTTAAAAAAAAAAAGACTGACAAAAAGAAAAACGTTACGAAAGTGGTTTCCTAATGAAACTAATTTATCCATGGTGTAATTCAAGCCATGGCAACCGAACTAACCTAACCTATAATAATCACAACACGACAAGAACAACAAAAATGGCAAAAAAACTATCTTTCCAGCTAACCTAGAAAGATCTATCTTTCCCCAACCGAAAATATACATTACCTGTTTTTCTGATGCACTCTCATGATTCTCACTGCTTTATTCCAGAGAAAGAAAGTTGGCTTCCCAGCCAGTCCCGTACTTGTCCCACTGCGCATGCGCGGACGCAGTCCTCCTTACATAAGCGCTGGCGCCGGACCATTCCTCATCTCTTTAATAAACCTCCCAATTGTCACCAAGGTAAATGAGGAGGGGAGGAAGGGCGGGCTGTTTTGTAGAAAAACAGGTAATGTATACTTTCGGTTGGGCAACAAAAACTATCTTTAACCAGGTTAGCTGGAAAGATAAGAGTTTTTGATTGCCCTAGAAAATCTCCATTACCTGTTTTTCTGATGCACTCAACAGACTTCGTCACTGGAGGTGGGTCCTTGGTGACGGTCGCCCTGGGTACGGGCTGGCTACCCTGAAGTCAACTGACTCAACGAACCTGAAAGCAACCGGACGGGTGGTAGACGATTCCGGATCGATGGAGAAACGTCCAACATGGGATGCGTTCCCGTTGTGGGATATGCAGGTATAAGTGTGTAGAGTGCAAAGGCACAGACCGAGTCGGACGGCAGGAGTGGAAGTGGCTCGAGGCGCAGCGGATGCAAACAGGTTCCAGGGTAAAGGAGAAACAACCCCTAACCGAGACTGAGACCCTTAGAGAATATCGGAGTAACGGAGTTATAGTAGGGGTGTAAACAACGCGTAACTGAAGAAGGCAACAAAAACGTATCTTAACCAGGTGTAGACTGGAAGACAAGGCGGATCGTCAGTTAGAACTGAAGACAGACGGAAGGAAACCAGGCCCGTAATGGACGGGAACAGGCCGGTACGTGAAGCATTCCTGTGACCAGGCACATTGGGCAGCCTATGGGCAATCCCAAACACTGGGAGTGATTGTAGGAAGAGCGGCCACCGGGAGCAGCCTCGAGGATCGTGAAAGAGGCCTCGAAAAGTTGAGGACACACGGTGAAAACCGGTGAGGTGTATGATGGGAGGATCGAACCGCAAGGAACGAAAGACCGGGGAATGCCAGTCGTGGTCGTTGCAAGGGAGGAGAAACCCCAGGGATGGGGAGGAGTATACCGTCCCTATGCAGTAATGGTGATACCGTGTATAGAACAGGAACTTGGCGTTGGTTGCAGAGGAACGCAGGAGAAGGTGAGGAACCGGGAAGCGGACCGAAGAACCTCGTGGTAGTCGCTGTCACCCTTCGTAGGAACGGTGGATTGAATGATGAACGAAGCCTCGCCAGGAAGCAGAAGGACAGAGGAATACGGTTCATGAAAGACTCAGGCTATAGTGCAGGTGGTCGGATGGAAAAGGCATGGGCAAACGGACGGAGCCTGGCGGATTGGAACGGGTAATGGTTCCACTGTGGAACCGAGAGGAAGTGCATTGGCCGGTGAAGACAGGAAGGTGTAACATGCATATGGATTCTGCGCGCCTGTGTGGGAGGCTGCATCCTCCCCCCCCCCCATACCACGCGGCAGCTGAGGCCAAGCAGGAGGACCGAGGGAGGACAGAGGACGGGGAACCTGTCTTGAGAGGAATGCGTCCCAATCCTTGGCAGAGCGGCAGGGAACGGTAGGTCAGCTCGTTGGTGCGTTGCCAGGCGTACCGTTTGTAAGGCAAATTGTCGCCAAGCGGCGTGTTGTATGAAGAAAAGGACGGCAAGCGGATCGTTGTGAAGCGAGTCGTCGTCCCGCGGATCGTATTCCAATGAACTGGCAGCGATTGGAACCGCGTTGATAAAAGTGATGGACGTGATGAAGGAACGTCGCATTAGAGAGCGGCCAGAGCGGCGTCTCGGCACAAGTGGAAAAGCAGCAGGACGAGTAGTTGAAGGCAGAGGACCGGCAGTGCCTTGGTCTGTAGGAAGATGAGGACGAGGAAGAGCCGGAAGCAAAGCTGCAACTGGTCGCCCCGGAGGACCAGCCGGCGGATCACCGAGGAACGGTGAAGAAATGAACGGCCGGAATGGTGGTGCAGCGTTCGTGGGGAATCCCAGTGTAGGGAACGGATGGAATGGTCCGTTGTCTGCCTGCTCCTAGAGTCAAGGTAGTGATAACCGTGAGCGAAGCTTCTACCGGGACCGGAGAAGTTGGGAACAGGGTTGCTAAGTGCTGCCCACAGCAGAAGAGGGCATGATGCCAGAAGCAGAGAGACGGACCGGTCCTGAGGATAGACGGCCTGAAGACGGAGAAGACGGGGAAGAGCCCGAGGCTGACACGTCGTCACGATAGCCCTAGGAAAAAACGACCTATCGGTATACAGGAAAACTGCCGAGAAGGCCAAGTTGGAAGCTCAAGGGGGAACGTGTTGTTTATTGTGTTAACACGGAGCAGAGAGCATACTCAAGTTGCAGAGGATGCGAGGGGCTGAAGCAACGGGTCGGGAACCGTGGCGGACCGGGAATCATGGCGGACCGGGAACCGTGGCGGACCGGGCACTGGGGCGGACCAGGAACTGTGGCGGATCGGAACCGTGGTGACGACAGGCTCGCAAAGAGAGGAAGTCTGAAGTCCGGTAACTCGTAGACTGGAAAACGGTCCGCTCTGGAATGGCGAGTGGGAGTCTTGTGTTGAAGTAGATGGTGCCCCCCCCCCCCCCCCTTGTTTTCCTTTCCCCAGGTGCGGGACCGAGGGTTGCCGGGGAGTCGAGGGAAAAAAGGCGGAACGGTAATCCGCTCGAGGAAGGAGACCGGAATCTACGAAGAGGAAGTGGTAAGTTGTAACGGTGTATTCCCGTCCGCACGGATCGTACAGAGATGGCAGGAATCACAGAAAACGTGAATACGATCCGGGTCGTGCGAATCGCAGAACGGAGTGATCCCGTAGTGGCTAGTAGTTAGGCAGAAAAGCCATGGTCATACTGGGCACACCCTCAACATCAATAGACGGTAAGGGGCATAGGAACCGTAACGGTACCGGGTAGAAGCAATCAACGCATCCCTGTACCAGGAGGCAACAGAGTAATCAATGGCACGTTGCGTCGTCTCCATGTCTTCGGGAATTGTAGGCCAAGGGTGAACTGTCGCCGTCCGGACCCTAAAGAGGAAGGAGCAGTGACTATACTGCTCGGTGGGAATCGAGACGGAACCGCGGCAGGCGACCGCGTTCCTGGGGGGAAGAATGCAGGAACGCTGTGGAAGGACGGAACGGTCGAGGATCAGGGAACTGGGACGAAGATGGGGGGCTCAAGGCGGTCATGACAACGTGAACGCTCTGGGAGAGACGACGAAAATTGCGCTGAGTATGTGCAGTGGGAAGTTGACTGGTTAGTTAGCAAGTGACTCGGTTGAGTAAAGGCAAGCGTGCTGCGGATGTACACGCGGACGTGGATACAACAATTGTGGGGAAATGTGTCGCCCATGGTCTTCCTCAGGATGGAGGCTGCGCAGGAGCATGCGCAGTAGTCATGGGGCTGGCACGGGCCCGGGGTATAAAGGCGTAGATCCTTGGTGTTAGTTCATACTGAACGGACGTGAGTAGCAACAGCACTGGTAGGAGGATGCAAGTGGCCATTACTCCATGTGTTCGTGTAGGAGGATGCAGCCTCCCCCACGTTCCTCACACCTCGCGGTAACGGAGGTCGAGCAGGGGAATGGAGGGAGGATGGGGAACCGGGGATCCGTTCCGATAGGAACGTGCCCGAACCTGGGCTTGAAAAGTGCCCCGAACCCTGGCTTGTGCTGCGATTGTTTAGCAATCGATACCTGTTCAGTGGGCGGCGACTCAGACGGCCTCTAGTGCAAACAGAAGGAAGTGCAGCAAAAACGCAGCTTGAGGGACAACTGCAAGTCAAACTGTCTGGTTACTCAATCTTCATCAGACGAAAGGGAGACGAGACGGAACGGTGGAGACAGAAACGGGGTGTCAAGCTCGTGTGGCAAGCATCCCCTGTCTTACCTACGAATGGAGAGCTAGGAAGCGAAGCGATGGGTGTAAGGAACGTGATGCTACAGCACTAAACGGGAGCAAGTATCCCCTACCCGCTTGATTTTGTTCCACCTGTGACAAAAAACGAGGCCGATGAAGGGAGGGGAACCGATGTAGAGGACCGACGCCAAACAAAGTGACGGAAGCAGATCGCCGTCTGGCTGATCGATGCCGTGAAAACCGTCGCTAGTCGTTTTGTATCCAGCGGAACGCTGTCAAGAGGACCGTGAGGCGGACGACGGGCTGAACGATGGGGCACGGCGGGTAGCGGACCACCAGGGGGAAGGACGCCAGGCGGGCCGCCGTCCTGCGGATCGATGTCAACCGGGCTGTCGTCCAGGCGGCAGATGTCAAACGGATCCCAAGGAGGACGGTGGACAGATGGATGGTGGATGACGGACCGACAGGCGGACGGGCGTTAAGCGGATTGTCGTCCTGTGGACCGATGCCAACCGGACCGTCGTCTGGCGGAACGTTGTCAAGCGGATCGTAGCTGAACGAACGGAGCGGGAGCAAGCCACGTCCAGTTCGACGGGAACGAAGCAGTAGCCGTCCTAACCCGGAACCAAGAGCTCTCCCTAACACCAGAGGATGTAAAGGGCCCGAGGAACGACAGAAGGAACGGCAACGAGGAGCGGATGGGACGAGGAGCTGGAAGCGCAGTTGCATTCGCGTGGCGTTGCAGAGAAAAAGAGATGAGGAATGGTCCGGTGCCAGCGCTTATATATGGAGGACTGCGTCCGTGCATGCGCAATGGGACAAGGATGGGACTGGCTGGGAAGCCAACTTTCTTTCTCTGGAATAAGGCAGTGAGAATCATGAGAGTGCATCAGAAAAACAGGTAATGCAGATTTTCGAGGGCAATCAAAAACAAATTTACACAGCTTTTTCCCATTGGATTTTTTTCCCTGCAGCTTTTTTTTTCTCCAGTAGCTTCATTAGCGCCTTTTTTCCATCGACTTTTTTCTCGTGGCTATTTCTTCCATCGGCTTTTTTTTCCAATTACCAGAAAAAACACAACGAAGGTTTGGAGCATGTTTTCTGTCCAACTTCCAAAACAATAAAAGGTTTTGTATTTTGTTATCAAACCGTCGTCACTATCGTATGCCTAACATCAAGATCAGAATGGTAAAAAAAAAAGTTAATTCTGCCGGCCCGCAGTCATGCGGGCTAAAAATTGTTTCTACTGCTAGGAAAATACATAACCAGTTAATTTTTTCATAAGTTCCTCGAACGTTGCTGTTTCCCAAGAGGTTTTTCGGTGCCGAGTAGATGCCGGCGCCGTAACCCAACTGCTCATCTGTCCCGCACAGTCATCTCTGTATAAAGCGCCGTGGCGCATTCGTTCCTCATCATTTTACCTCTCGATATGTCAGGCGGTGACTCAAGAGGGGAGGTAGGGTGGGTATGGTTATGTATTTTCCTAGCAATAAAAACAATTTTAAGCCAGCCTGCCTGGGGGCCGGCAAAATTAACTTTTTATTGATGGAAAATACGATAACCTGTTAATTTTTGCATTAACAGTTGAAGACCTCATCAGAGTAAGGCCCGCCATGATGGAGCGCCTTGATGGGCACCCTCGGGTTACGAGCCGGCTGTTTCCCCCAAGAAGTCTCACCAACTTTGCACTTTATTCAGAAAACAAGTTAAACAGGAATTTTGGTCCCTTTCGAAATATTTGGTGGCCCTGAAAAGGACCGTTGTTTTAGAGATGCGGTCTTGCTTCCGTCTTCGTTTTCTGAGTGCTTAAGCGGGCTGGATTACACATCTGGCAGCTACGGTGGGGCCCAAACAATGTAGTCCACTGGCTTGCGAAGACGGAGCTGCTTTGCCAGGAGGCTACCGATAGGATGTCCGTAGGCCTTCGTTTATGGTTCTGGAGATGTAGAATCGAAGTGCACGAACTAGACAGAGATGGCATTCGGGTCTTGCTCTACGATGTTCCAGGAAGTGGAGAGTGCCCTCAACTCGTGCGCAGTAACCCTGATGCGTAATTTATGTTGGAACCATCATATGCGGCTTGGATGGTGTCTTGAATCCATTTTTTCGGGTTTCGCCGAAGTTTCTTTCAAATGGGAGAAAAGCTGAGTTCTTCCCTTCCGTAGGCCTTCGTTTGTGTAGAATCGAAGTGCATGGACTAGACAGAGATGGCATTCGGGTTCTTGTCCTACGATGTTTGTTAGGGCTGGGATGACGATTGGTTTCGTGGGTTCACAGGGTTTTTGCGTTTTTGCACGGAAGTCGGCCCTTGGAGTGAGTGTTACGAACGTGTCGTCTGGGGCGAAGACGCAGAATGCAGGATCGGCGGATAATGCTTGGATTTCGCTGCACCTCGGGCTTGATGCTACGGTGACGAGGAAAACTGTTTTCCTGGTTAGTATTGCCACAGGGCTGTTCAGGAGCGGTTCGTACGGATCTTTTAGAAGTGAATTTAGAACGATCTTATGGTTCCAATCTGGAAAGTTTCGTTTGACTGCTGGTCGTTCCATTTCGAAGGATTTGATTAGGGATGAGATTTTGTAGTCGTCAAGAAGGTGGGTGTTCCCTGCTGCTTTAAATACCGTATTGAGTGCGGAACGGTAAACAAGGATTGTTGAGCCTTTGAGGCCTTCGGTGAATAGTGTGTTTAAAATTTTCAGGAGGTCTCGAACAGGGGGGGGGGGGTGACAGGATTGACTTTCCCTCTGTCACACCAATGAAACCACCAATGGTGCAATGGCTGTCGTGGATTCTGTTGGTTGATGATCTGGTTGCGAGGGCTGCGATCCTGGAGGCTTCTTCTTTATGAATGCCTGCCTCCGAGGGAGTTTGACGATAGTAGCCACCCGTTCAGGTGTAGCGCTTGGAGATTTTGTTCCCTTTTGCTGGGTGAGTAGATGTGGTGTGAGTGGGAGGGTTCTTGGGTCGTCCACTAGTAGATGAAGTAGGAGTGGGAACCACGGCGCTGATGGAGCTATTAGGAGGAAAAGGCTGTTTGACTAGCTGATTTTTTCTAGGATCCTTGGGGGAAGTTTAAATGGGGAAAAGAGGTAGGCGTAATGTTTTCCCAATGGAAGGTGAAGGCGTCCAATGCCGCTGCTTTCACGTCTGGGACTGGGCTGACGAAGGGGGGGAAGTCTGGAATTGTACCTAGTTGCGAAGAGGTCTATCGTAGGGGTACCTGCCTGACTAGCGTCTGACTGCTAAACAGTATCAAATGTCCGCCACTTCACCAAAAAATTAAGGCAAAAACAGCAGAAACCCGTGTCCTACGTCATAAAAATTAAGTGACATGGCTACTTAGGAACGTGATTGGAGAACTCCCTATACTTTTCGAATACCAAGCCAAGGAGATGTGCTGAGATACTTTTTTCCCTAAAAGATGGCCCAATGAAATATGAAACGTTTCGTAACTTTAATGGCGCAGTAGCAGAGAAATTTCTTGTGGATGTGAAAAAACAATCGGAAAAGGCTGGGATTAAAGCTCAGCCCATGGATAAGGTGAAAGCAAAACTCCTAGATCTCTATGTTCCCTGCCGTCTTGTCCAAAAAAGCAAAGGAAAAGAGTCAAATGAGCAGAAGCAACAATCATACATTGAAGATATGACTAAATATTTCTTCAAAATGCTCAGCGGAAGATTGAGTCCAACAGGTTTTCCGTGTTTCTTCTACATTTTTTCCGAGTAATTTCAAACTGTCCCGATGCAACCTCTTCACTACTTTGTTGCTATGAATTTTATCTTCTGTGCCCATTAAGACTTTTGTTTCTTCCTTCAAACATTGAAGAAATCTCATCTTCATTCCTGTGGTTCTGTTGACTTAACCTATCAAGACTCATTCTTTCGCTGAGCATTTTGAAGTGCAATAAATAAAGAAATAATTAGTCATATCTTCAATGAATGATTGTTCATTTCTCCTCATTTTATTCTTTCCCTTTGCTTTTTGGACAAGCTGGCAGGGACCATAGAAATCTAGGAGTTTTGCTTTCACATTATCCTCGCGCCGAATTTCAATCCCAGCCTTCTCCCATTGTTTTTGCACATCCACAAGAACTTTCTCTGCTTCTGCACCATTAAAGTTACGAAATTCTTCATGTTATATTGGATCATCTTTCAGGTAGAAAAAAATATCTCGGTACATTTACTTGGGTTGGTATTCGAAAAGTAGGGAGTTCTTCAACCTTGTTCCCAAGTAACCACACTTAAGTTTTATGACGTAGGACACGGATTTCTGCTGTTTTTGTCTTAAGAGGGAGTGCAACCCCTTTGGTTATCCCAATTCTGACTACTAGATGGCGCCAGCGTCTACAACGTATTTCAGTTACGATCGTATTTCCACTTTTTCTCAGTTATTTTCCAACGGAATAGTGTCATTCTTGTTTCTAATGACAGAGAATCGTCTTGTCTAGCGAGGTGTGCAGACAAAATTATCTAAAATTCTAAAATATATTTTTGTACTTTGGAGCAATATTTTAAGATTGGCTGATTGAAAGATAAATAAAAACTGTAAACGTGATTTTCATCCGATATCTAGGAATTAAATCCTTTTCCTCATTAAAAAAGTGTTACTGATTTAAAATTAAACAACAAAATACCATAACATGCAGGTGTTGTTTGAAAAAATCGTACTTACTCTAATCGGATTCGAAAGCTGAACAGGTGTTACATCTGACGAGGCATGTTGACAGAGAAGGGCTGGATAGCAGTGCCAACGCTCGTCAGATCCGTGCGTTCGGAAATCTGAGCCAAATGACGTTTCATGTATGTATGGCATGCTATCGACTTAAAACTGTGGCACAATAATTCATTGATAAATTTTGCAGCCAAATACCCATCTTTCCCGTTCTTGGATTGCATTAGTTGCCCGAAAGAGTGGGAGAACTAGAAAGCAATAGTACGTTTGTGTTCTTGTACCGTGAAACCTGGATAAAAACAAAACCTTGTTCAAAAATGATTTATAAAGGCAGAAAATGCCGCAAATATTCCAAAAAGCAGTCCTGTGTATTTATTACTTATAATGTATTATTTGTTTCCAGCTAGGGACGTATGTCT
>JAHWFP010069935.1:6302-19463 GCA_023313725.1 Lithobius niger | reverse complement strand
CTGAAAATTCTTAAACATTCTTGCTATGCGTGTAAATTCAAATGTTTTGCAACTAAATTCAGCCGTCAAGGCGTACTCAACTTCAAAATGTCCAGTTAGTATATTACTGGGCTCAAAAACTGGGCTAGTTAGCTGCTACAACCATGAATTCAAAATGGCGGTCCCTCCAGAAAATTGGAAGATCGGCAGACGCAGTTTACAGTGGTTTAGATTAGACATCACAAATAAAAGGAATGGGAACTGTTCCCCCAGACAATGAAATTTCCCTGGCATATTTGCTACTCCTTCAATGTTGATACTTGTAGGAGGCTGATTTAGTAGCAACTGTTAATCCATTATTGGGCCCACAAATTGAAAACGTTGGGTTGTTAATTTTAAACAGTAATTTTTTATTCCTGAGAGGAACCCAAAAGACCCGAAAAGTCATGAACAGTCTGTTGGAGGACTTGCCATAACTCTTCAATGAAAAAAACGGTTTTTAATGAAACTTTCTTTCTCATAACGTAATGTTTCTGTTTGATTAAAAATCAAATGAAAAGTTGACTTGGCCACACAATTTCTCTACAATAAGGTTTCCCTCAAAATTCAATTGTTTATTTTCACTATCTGACTCACCAATAATGTTCAAATTACTGCTCCCACAGTCACACATCTGGTCACCACTGGACATGTCTTCTTCCTCAGTCTTTTATATATATTTATTCTTTATTTTTATCTTTATTCTTTATATCTTTATTCTTTTATTCTTTTATATATATTTATATTTATTTTGTGGTGTCAGTTCTGGTGGGAGTTGGGGGCCGTCATACTTGCAGGCTTGTTGCCATCTTTTTTGGGTTTTCGGCCAGCCACAATGCTCAGGGTGGGGTTCTAGCATAGTTGGCTCTACACATGCACTCCAGATAACAAGGATAACTGTTCAAATGTTGGTATGCGCTCTGAGGATCAGGAGGAAGCTGATAAAAAAAGCTGCATTTTCACACTACCACTTGTCAATTACCGACTCAGATAGGAGCATGCGGACAGGAGACAAAGCAAAACTCAGAAACTTCATGATAGATGAAAGCAAGTCAGAAGAAAGTCCTGCACCAGACAAAGCTATATGGACTAGTGATGGTATGACAGCTGTTTAATGCTGTACCTGCAAAACCTAAGTGGGGTGACTATGCTAATGTCTTACTGTCATAACCTTCACCTTCCTCATTCTGACCAGTGTCAGTGGTTATTGTGTTTGATGTCTACAAAGAGGACAGCATAAGAACTTGTATAAGACAGAAGAGGATGGGCAGTATTCGTGTCCACATTGGTTCATCAGAATTACCCAGGCCTCAAGGTAATAAATGGAAACAATTTCTTCACAACAGCGAAAATAAATGTGAACTGACTAAGTTTTTAGCAAAGGTTTGGCGAGCTTACAAAAACAGGAAAAGACTTCCCTATCCAATTGTTGTTACAGATGGACAATTTTGTTGGCCCCTCTCACCTGAGACAGAGATGATCAATGAAATATGCAGTCATGAGAAAGCAGATACAAGGCTCGTTTTGCATGCCTCTAAAGTGTCATCACCAGTTGTCATTACATCCAAAGATACTGATGCATTGGTAATATCAGTGTGTGTACTTGCCCAGTTTAACGCAAAAGGTTTTTCAGATGTCATGGTTTATGAAGATTGACAATGGTAGGTACACCAATATAAAGAAGATATGTGAATTTTTGGGTGAAGAGTTGTGTGGCAAAATCTTGACTCTTCAGGCCATTACGGGTTGTGATGTGACTTCCTACCTTTTTAAAGTTGGAAAAACCAGTGTTCTGAAAAACGTTTTAAATCATCCTCAGCTTGCTAAAGGCCTAGAGGAGTACGGAAAACAAGAAACACTCAGTGTTAAGCAGAGGAAACAGGTGTACTCTTTCTGCAATTGGCTTGCTACCGTGGAAAAGTAGGGAGGATTATGTAATAACTCGGATAAGACTGTACGATAATCAAAAGAAAAAGAGGATGACACGAACACTTCCTCCTGATGCTCAGAGCGCATGCAAACATTTGAACAGAGTTAACCTTATGCATGTGCAAGGTGTGCATGTGTTGAGCCAACTATGCTAGAACCCCACCCTAAGAATCGTGGCTAAACCCAAAAAAGATGGCAACCAGTCTAGTATGACGGCCACCAACTCCCACCAGAACTGACACCACAAATTAAAGCAACTGCAGAAAGAACAAAAGACTGAGGAAGAAGACATGTCCAGTGGTGACCAGATGTCTGACTGTGGAAGTAGTGATTTGAACATTATCGACACTCAGTCAGATAGTGAAAATGAACAATTGGATTTTGAGGAAGAAACCTTATTGTAGAGAAATTGTGTGGCCATAATACAAAGTCAACTTTTTAGTTGACCTTTACTCAAACTGAAACATAATGTCATGAGAAAGAACGTTTGCATTAAAAATCGTTTTGTCATTTTAAGTTAATTCAAGTCCTTCAACAGACTGTTCATGGCTTTTTGGGTCTTTTGGGAATAAAAAAATATTGTTTAAAATCAACAACCCAACGTTTTCAATTTGTGGACCAATAATGGATTAACAGATGTAATAAATCAGCTTCCTACAAGTATTAACATTGCACGAGTATTAACATTGCATGATTAACATTGCACGTTGCACGACAAGTATTAACATTGCAAATATGCTGGAAAAATTACATTTTTGTGGGCCGCCACTTTGAATTCATGGTTGTAGCAGCTAACTAGCCCAGTTTCTGAGCCCAGTAATATACTAACTGGACATTTTGAAGCGGAGTACATCTTCACAGCTGAATTTAGTTGCAAAACATTTGAATTTACAAGCATACCAAGAATGTTTAGGAATTTTCAGTTCCGAAGGCCATCATCTTGAATTTTTGGCTGTAGTGGCTTGCAGTCACAGATTTGTGTCCTTTAAGGAGCTAATTTGACTTCGTGAAGTGCAAGGCATGCACAAGGGTCGATTTCGTTTCAAACCATTTGAAATAAGAATTATAGCAAGACTTGTACGAATTTGTACTTTCCGGCGGCGGTTTGAATTTTTGGCTGTAGTGTCTTGCAGTCACAGCTTTTGTGTTATTTAAGGAGCTAATTTGACTTCGTGACGTGCAAGGCATGCAAAAGGGCGATTTCGTTTCAAACCATTTGAAATTAGATGCATAGCAAGCACCTGTACGAATTTTTACTTTCTGGCGGCAGCCATTTTGAATTTTTGGCTGTAGTGACTTGCAGTCACGGATTTGTGTCCTTTAAGAAGCTAATTTGACTTCGTGAAGTGCAAGGCATGCAGAAGGGTCGATTTCGTTTCAAACCATTTGAAATTAGACGCATAGCAACCACCTGTACAATTTTTACTTTCCGGCGGCGGCCATTTTGAATTTTTGGCTGTAGCGGCTAACCGCCCCAGTTTATCGCGTGGTAACATTGATTTTCGGATTCAGCAGATCAAAATACGTAGGAAAAGTCATAGAACACAAATTAGATCTCAAAAGCCACAAAGCAAGAGGAAAAGACCAGTCTATAATAATAATATTTGTCAAGCAAATTGCCAACAGGAGAAGGAAGGGACATCGGAGGTCCACTGACACCATTCCTCATTTAAACGCACAAGAAAGAAACTTATCAAGGTTTACAGCAACTAATCTAATTTTGAACACAGAAATAGTGGGTGCTGAAACAACATACAGTGGAAGTGAGTTCCACGGCCGGACCATGCGATCGCAAAAGAAAAATTCCTGCAATTTAAGTTGCACTTGGCCACAGCAAGCTTCCAAGGGTGACCCCTTGTACGAGAGTTCCCACGAATCGTGAAGAAGTCGGACACATTAATTGCCGTTAAGTTATGAATAATAGAAAATGTCAAATGTAAGTCCGCTCTTAGTCGTCGGAGTTCCAGGGATTCAAGTTTCAGCAACTCAAGTCGCCTACCATATGATAAATAATACAGACCAGGGATGCGTTTAGTAAAAGTTCTTTGTACACACTCAATATATCTTACATCTTTTAATAGGTGTGGTGACCATACTTGACTTGCATATTCAAGCAATGGTCTAACGAAGACCTTAAAGGCCCAGATCATAGAATTGCGGTTCCCATTAACGAAACATCGTCTAATCATAATCGCACGGACCTTAGCGAGTGGAACAATTTTATTACAATGAGCAGCAGACTTGAGGTCTGATGATACCCAAACCCCCAAGTCTATAAACTCTGTTCCGATAGCACATGGGTATCCAATTTATAGGTAAAATTACTATTTCCAAAACCAAGATGAAGAATACCACATTTGGTATTGTTAACAGGCAACTGCCAAGAAACTGACCATGATGTCAGGTAATGTAATGCGGATTGAAGATCAGTATGGACGTTAATACTTTGGACGATTGGCGGATTGAAGATCAGTATGGACGTTAATATCATTTGGACGTTAATACTTTGGACGTTAAATGAAAACTTGAACATTGCTACCGAAAGTAGCAATGTTCTAGTTTTCATTCAACCTTCGAACTATTAAGCGGTGCGATTAACTTGGCGAATGTTTTGGTGTGTTCATATTCCTCCTTTGAACGGCCGAACCATTCGGAATTTGGCGACCCTTTTACCAGTTTTGGTTTTTGATATGATTAGAATTTACTGGGCCTAATCTTTTAATAGGTTGAGACGGCAAAGACTTCTTTCATCCAATCTGTGCCACGACTTACTCTTAGAGGGGCCGTTTATTCACAGTTCCATGTGTACATACATCAGTAATGCGATTCGAGATCACATCTTCTTGGTTCAGAGGCCAAGGCTCCGACACTCGGCTGAGCTTTGGTAGCTTTTAGTGGGTTCCCAGGGAATCCTTGTGAAGCTCGCACTCTTGGAGATTCAGCATCAGCACATACTACACTCCTGATTCGAATTATATAGTTTCAAATTTTGAAATGAAGCTTTACATCTCTCACCCATATACAATATTGACCTATGGAATAAAATTAAGAATTTGGTTTGACGACAATTTCTTCAGCAGAACGGACGTAAGACTTGATAGAAAAACGTCCCAACAACAACAAAATCACTATTGTTCATTGTTACATTTAGTCCCCCGCCCCCCCCGCCCAGCCGAGAAACACATACAACTGGTCAGTTTGAAAGTATAGTTTAAAATACATTTTTTTCCATCAGTTTTCGCAACACTTCTATGTAGCGTGAGAGTAACTGAAACGCTGCCCCTGATCATTTCTCGTTGCTTCCCTGCTGCTCTCCTCATATCCACGTAGGGCAAAAGAAGCTCCACGAATATTTGCGTAGTTGGCGAAATTGAAAATTGACTTCGCTGTTTTGTTTACCACCTTGACTTAAAAGTATCATCGATAATGTAGAAAATAAAAACAAAAAATGCACAAAACTGTATCCCCACCGAGTTTGAAGTCGTTAACAATTAAATTTGCGAAAAACGTACACAGTTGGCAAAACTAAAAATTGAGTTGGCTATTTTACTTCTTATAGTACTTCTGTTAGACAGTGCGGCTCAGAAGGAGTTTCAGCGTGGAGCAACTCGTAACTGGTATTTTAGGAGGGTAAAAAATTACTGATACATTAATATATCAAAACACAACATCACCGCCAGGATTTGAAACGTTTCTTAGGTAAAGCAGAAACATCAACAAACGCAGCATAAAACAAAACTTAGTGAGGACTTCTGCCAAGTTATCGCCATCTGAAGTTGTGATATCGAATAAAATCCCAAATATTAATGCAGAGTTGCCTATTTGATTTACTAGTTCGTCTGCTAGCCCATCAGTGCCTTGGTTTTAGTTAAAACAGAAAGAGAACTAAAGCTGTACTTCATGAAAACTGATGGGTACAGTTGGCAAATTCAAAAACCGAGTTGGAAAAATTGAATCAGCTGTTTGATTTTCTGTTGTCCTTTTTCTGTTAACCTATCGCCACTAAATTAGAATTTGTATTAATGCAGAAACTACATTTTCCAAATCAAACTTGTTCATAATTTAAAACAATTTCGAACTGCGAAGGTCCACAATTTTACGATAAGCGTTCATAAGATATTAAAGGACAAAAGCCCACGGAATGAGGGCAAAAATTACCCTACAAGAGACCGGTAATTATTTATCGCCGGGGGAGGCCGGAGGAAAGGGGAGTCATGAAGTTTTTGGACTCTCTCAAGGGGGAGTCATAAATTGTTCAGATCCCGTCAAAAGGGGGTGGTCAAAAATACACTGACCAACCGGAAGAAAAAGAACATTTTGCCGGCCCCGAGTCAGGCTTACTTAACCTGGTAATTTTAGCATTACATTCCTCGAATGTGATGTTCCCCTGGAGGTTTCTTCCGGTTTGTAGACGCCTGCTTGCATATCCCACCGCGCATGCGCGGGGCGGTCCTCCCTTATAAAAGCGATAGCGTGGACGCTTTCGGCATTCATTTTACTCTCAATGTGTCAGGCGGTGACTTGAGAGGGGAGGCAGGGCGAGAGTTAGGTTAAGTACCACACAGTCAGAATGTTCTTTCATTATTGCCAAAACAACTTAACCTGGTAATTTTAGCATTACCAGTTGACCTCATCAAAGCTGGTGGCGGGCACCGCCTGTACGAGTGCCCCGAGATGAAAGCAGGCTGTCCCCTAAAAAGTTGATGAAAACTTCGCATTTTGTTCAGAACCGGCGATGAACTTCGAAGTTTGGTTTCATGCCCTCTTCTCCGGTTGGCTTGCTTCCATCATGAATGGCTAGCTTCCATTGTGGTTGGCTTGCTTCTGCTTCTGAGTGCTTAAGGGGAATTGACTACTGTACAGGCTGGGACGATGGGTTCCAGCCGGTGTAGTCTGTTTTCTTTTCGACCTTTTCGTCTGGTTGTGTGAGGCGGGTCGATGGATTCCCTCAAAATGCTGGCGTGCGAATTACTTTAGTCGGAGGACCTTGTTGTGGGTTGACTTTGTGGGGTTTGCCTTGATTGTAAAGAGTTACTGTGTTGGTCATTCAACTCCTGTGTGGTTCCCTTGCTGTGAGAATTCCGCTCGAGGGTAGCGGCCGGAAGGGCTAGAGCTCCGTCGAGGCGTATGGCGGGCGGCGATGAGCCGCGCATTCTTCGAGCGACTGAGACGTGATGTCGGTCGTGTCGTCCGGGAAAAGGAACCACTTCCGGCCGGAAGAGATCTTGGACACGTTGGACGGCCCGACAGAGGGGTGTCGTATGGTCTTCGTATAATGGTGGCGGCCGGTGGGGAAGTCGCAACACGTTGTGGATGGGCCTGATCTCTTACGGACGCGTGGTGGCGTGGTAGGCCGGGGAGTTGCGAGCGATACGAGGCCGGTGAGTCGTTCATCTGAAGAAAGGCGATGCATAGCCGTCAGACGGGCGTGCAACGTGGTGCAGTCGGGTGAAAGGGTATGACCGGGCCCGTTCGTGTGAGGGTTGTGTGGGAAGGTTTAAATGTTGGAAGCCGAACGTAAGCCACGGTTAAGGAAGTGGTGGCCGCAAGTTGGGGCAGTACATAGGGCGAATGACACAAGCGGACGCGGAGTGCGTCAAACGGGATGACAGATGATGGTTGGACGGTCGAAATCCGAGCGAAAGAGATGACGGGCGCTAAGCACCAGCAGGCGGCAGGGCCATCGGCAGTAAAACGACGTGTCGTGGGTGCGGGAGCTTCTCGTGTAGCCCGTGTATAGCGGACGTACAATGCGGCCGTTGACGTGAGAGTTTGACAGGCCCGTCGCTTGACGACACAAACGATGTGGTGTACACCGAGCTAGACGACAGAGGGATGGATGGACGACCGGCATAGGTGCGGCGGGACGTCGCGCGGTGAGCGCCGGCTAGAGGCTGCTGAGAGTTGAATTCGGTGGAGCTAAGGCTTCCCGATGTGGCGAGAGGCCGGACGACAAGAACACGGTCTGCTGGGTGAGTGGTGATGATGACGCTGAGAAACTTGGGCAGAATGTCGCCTGGGAAGATGGGGATCCGAGCGGGGATTTAGAGCTGTTGGAATGACGAGGACATCAGAGTCGGTAGTTGATGCCAGACTCTGGCGTCATGGGGATGTTGGTCGTGCGACAGGGTGACAGGGTTTGTCGTCTTTATCTGGGTCAGAGAGCAATGGGATGATGAAGCGACATGGACTTGGCGGCCCCTGTATAGCGTCAGGAGTAAGCAAAGTGTCGTCGGGGGCAACAAAAGGTTGTCGTTTGAGAAAGGGTTCGGAATCATCAGCAGATGGGCGGGTTGAGTTGGTCCGTCGTGAGGAAGACATGGCGTCGATGGGACACGGCGGACGACGGTTGGTTGTTGTCGACGGCAGATTTGGGATGACAGTCGAAGAGACACCGCACATGAAACGGCAGGCAACGAGCGGAAGGCCGAACGAAGGAACGACAGGAGAAGTGGACGGTAGAAGTGTCGTCAAGACCGTCATGCCGTGAAGAGGGCCGCACCAGTGCAGGAGAAGGAATGTCGGTTCGGGTGTGGAACGAGCCCGGGAAACAACGGGAGGGAGCCAGGCGACTTCATTTCCCTTGGTGAGATTTTAGGCCGGGCTTTAGGCGGACGAAGTAGCCGACATGGATGGTGGCTGCGGCAAGGAGACGACAAGCTTAGTCAGTTTCCATTCGTAAGGTAGCAAAAAAAATTGGATAGTCATGAGTGAGACAAGCAGCAAGCGATGTCAATGGTTTCTGGCGTGACACTCACCTCAAAGCACGAGATTAGTCATGAATGAGGCGGGCATCGGTGTGGACAGCAACTGTAGCCTTGATTTACGTTTGCAACGTGGGGTGAGCCATGGTCGACCCAGTAGTAAGAGATGGAGACGTCTTGCGACTTGATTCTTCACTCAGGACGGTTTTTTTTTTTTAAATAGCTATGCTGAGACGAGCAGCAGTTTGGACAGCAGCCGGTGACTTGAATTTCACTTGAGACACGGGATCAGCCATGGACGAGACAAGTAACAGGAAATGTAGATGGTTTCCAACTTGACTCTTCACTCAAACCGTGGGTTTAGGCCACGGATGAGACGAGCAGCAGTGTGGGCAGCAACTGAAGTCTTGATTATCGCTCGGGACGTGGGGTCAGCCACAGTCGAGACAAGCAGAGTGCAAACAGCTTCCGTCTTGGTTCACTCAAAACGTGGGTTCAGGCCACGAATAAGACGAACAGCAGTGGACAGCGACTGTTGTCTTGATTTTCGCTCGAGACGTGGGGCCAGTCACGGTTGAGACGAGCAACAGGAGGTGTAAACGGCATCCATCTTGGTCCACTCAAAACGTGGGTTCTAGCCTTGAGTGAGACGAACAGCAGTAGACAACAACAGGCGACTTGATTTTCACTAGAGACGTGGGGTCAGCCACGGCCGAGACAAGCAGCAAGAGGTGCAAACGGCTTCCGTCTTGGTTCACTCAGACGTGGGTTTTAGCCACGAGTGAGACGAGCAGCAGTAGACAGCAACAGGAGACTTGATTTTCACTCGAGATGTGGGGTTAGCCACGGTCGAGACAAGCAGCAAGAGGTGCAAACGGCTTCCATCTTGGTTCTTCACTCAAAACGTGGGACCAGTCACGAGTGAGACAAGCAGCAGTGGACAGCAACAGTCGGCTTAATTTTCGCTCGATACGCGGGGTAAGCCACGGTCAAGACAAGTAGCGGAGAACAGGAACAGTGTTGGCTCTTCACTCGAACGAGGCCTTGAGTCTTGAGCCCGTCGTTTGAAAACTAGAACGTTATGACATCGTGTAACCAAAAATCAGTAGCAAATACAGCAGTTTCCGGAAATAATCGTAACCGAAAACGGGAGCTAGACGGGTTACTAGCGACACGCCACATCCGGGAATGTGATGCGGGAAGCGGCCAGGAGGGCTAGAGCTTAGTCGAGGCATGTGGCCGGCGGCGATGAGCCGCACGTTCTTCGAACGACAGAGACGTGTCGTCGGTTGTGTCGTCCGGCAATGGCATCCGGCATCCGAGTGGGCTTGAACAATAAACAGTCCGGGACTGACTGTTCGACAGTCTTTAAAAGAGCTGCGAGCGACAGGATGGAATCATCAGGAGCGTCCTCCGGGAACCTGATACGTTTCTCGGCAGCAGAGGCGAGCGACAGAGAGTGACATGACGACAGCATGTCGTCCGACTTACGCTTGAGTGCCGTGGCCGGAGGAGAAGAAGCGGCACGCTTGTGTCCTTCGTGGCTTGATGTAGACACAACCCAGTCCTGGGTTCGAGCCTTGCGCACCGACGACGTGCAGGAGGGATGTGGAGGTGATGGACGGTGTCGTGTACGATTTCCCGTACGACACTGCGACTAACGCAGAGGCCTTTCCGGGAGGAGTTAGATGACAGGTCAGGCGGCGAGTTCCCGTCCGGAGAGTGGGTGACTGTCGCACGGTGGAGATACCGCTTGGCTGCTCGGTAGGAGTCCTTGGCAGCTTGAAGGTCGTGCTGGAGAGACGACGGGTCCAGCGGGCGGGAGGCGGTGTGCGCTGGCCCGGAAGGAGTGGAGAGTCAGGCGATGCGACAGCAGGAGCAGACGTGACATCAGGAGCTTTCGAAGCGACAGTCGGGGACAGTCGGGGAACCGGGGAGCGAGGTGGCTTAGAGACACCTCCGGAGGAAAATGAATGCCGATAGCGTGTGCGCTGTCACTTTTATAAGGGAGGACCGCGCCGCGCATGCGCGGTGGGATATGCAAGCAGGCGTCTGCACACAGGAAGAAACCTCCAGGGGAACATCACATTCGAAGAATATAATGCTAAAATTACTAGGTTAAGTTGTCTTGGCAATAAAGAAAGTCATTTTTGGACCTCAAAAATGGCACTTTCAGCAGTCAAAATTTCCAAAAACGACTCAGCTTCTGGCCCCCATGCTATGAGTTTTTACAAGGTTTTGAAGCTATTAGTACCATTACTGCAAGTATAGGTTTGATTTAGTATAGCATCAAATTTGGAAACTTTTCTCCAATAATACCTCAAGTTGTTTTGGACAAAACTGAAATAAAAGGTTTCGCCATTTCTTTCGTCTTTCGACGCTGTATTATTTTAAAACTGGAGCATGTTTTTGTTTTAAAATGTGAAAGTTTATTTTACAATTATACCCCTCTAGGCCTTGTTGTTTGGGATAAAACTGAGAAAAAGATTTCATTATATTTCACCTTTCGATAGTCCATTTTAAAAAATTTCCTGCATCCCTGACCCCTCCCCCCTGCTGCCCATGCTTGCACACAGGAGTCATCCCTGACCCTTCCCCTGCTGCCCATGCTTCCACACAGGAGTCGTCGTCATTCATTTTAGCCTAAGTTCCAAAATGTACAATTAAGCCAATGGCCAGCTAGCCTGTTTATATAATTTTAAACTGAACTCGGTTTAATTTAATTTGGAAAAAACATATCTGAAAAAGCATGATAGGTCACAATAAAATTTTTACGAAGCCTGCCATCCTAAAGAATGAATGCCAAAATTTACTTGACAATTTGTTGCTCCTGTGTCCACTGGAAGCCAGAAACAACCACTAAAATATCGTAAAATGCTTCAGCATCTGGGGCTCCGCCCTGGACCCCACAAGGGAAGCTTACAGCGCTCCCCCAAAACCCCCTAGCTGAGTTTGCCGGAGCCCCTAAAAAGTACTTTACTGGGAACACTGTCATTTTTTTAACCAGTTGGTAAAATCATAAGATGAGTTGGCAAAATGAGGGTCTCATCCCCCACACCGCCCCCAGTAAAGTACCCTTCGCTACGGCCCTGCCTAAATGAATTAAAGGGTTCCTACTTCTTGACTTTTTTAAAGGGTTTTTTAGATGTGACGTTAAAATAACTCCACCCCGACAAGCTTACATAAAACGCATGATTTACTTCTAACTTTTTCAAAGGGTTATTAAGACGTGATGTCAACAAAACCCAACCCTGACAAGCCTGCATACAACCAATGATCTACTACTGACTTTTTCAAAGGGTTTTTGAGATGCGACGTCCAAAAAAAATCCCAGCCCAGACAAGCTTACATAAAACGCATAATCTACTACGGACTTTTTCAAAGGGTTTTTGAGATAGGCCGTCCACAAAAATACCCAAGCCCTGACAAGCTTGCATAAAATGCATGATCTGACTTTTCAAAGGGTTTTTGAGATGTGACGTCTAAGAAAATAACCTAGCCCAGACAAGATTACATAAAACGCATGATCTACTTCCGACTTTTTCAAAGGGTTTTTGAGATGTGAAGTCAAAAAAACCCAACCCCGACAAATCTACATTATTTTAACGTATGGTGAAACTACTTGGCTCTATTTTTTCCACTTTCTGTCCCACGTACAAAACTACGCAAACAACGACATGACAGAAAAAAGAAAACTGACTGGAATAGCCGATGAATACATAACAACGTCACGTTTGAGGAATCGGAAAATTCATCGCACTTTTTAAGAACAACTCGTATCACATTTCGAGAACGTCGTTAACCCTCATATATAAGGAAATTAAATAGGAAATGCGCACGGAATGGGGTGACAAGGAAAATGTCAGCACTGGAACGAAGTATGTTGAAAAAGAGAAGCCCAAAGTGCACAATGTCAACACAACCCGACGTTTCAAGGGAATAAAAAACACACTACACTTAAAATTGCACAAATGTGCAAACTGACAGCCGAATGCAGGCAAAATTGCTTAAGCCAAACAACAATTCGAATAATTTTTAAAAAGAACATTTTGCCGGCCCCCAGCCAGGCCGGCTAAAAATGGTTTCTTTTTGCCTAAAACATACTTAACCTGGTAATTTAGCATTACATTCCTCGAATGTGATGTTCCCCTGGAGGTTTCTTCCGGTGTGTAGACGCCTGCTTGCATATCCCACCGCGCATGCGTGGCGCGGTCCTCCCTTATAAAAGCGATAGCGTGGACGCTTTCGGCATTCATTTTACTCTCAATGTGTCAGGCGGTGACTCGAGAGGGGAGGCAGAGCGGGAGTAAGGTTAAGTATGTTTTAGGCAAAAAGAAACCATTTTTAGCCTGCCTGGCTGGGGGCCGGCAAAATGTTCTTTCTTTATTGCCAAAACAACTTAACCTGGTAATTTAGCATTACCAGTAGACCTCGTCGAAGCAGGTGGCAGGCACCGCCTGGACGAGCGCCCGGGATGCAAGCAGGCTGTCCCCCAAAAGTTGATGAAAAC
>JAHWFP010069934.1:91294-132712 GCA_023313725.1 Lithobius niger | reverse complement strand
AAAAAAAACACAGAAAAAAACACTTACAACTCCAAGAAAACACTCTGTCCTACACCTATTTTAATGACGATCCCCTGTGGTAATCACTACAGATCACAATGATTAGGAAGATTTATTGTTGTTAAAAACAAGCAACTATCTATGGTCTTTACTGGGTAGTTATTACTTCTATTTCAATTTTTTAACGACACTTCTTACTTGAATTGTTTAAAAAAAAAAAGGGGCAGTTATGGCCGGCGACGTGCCGGAAAAGCAAACTGACCAATGATGACGCACTTGGTGTTTGATTACTGGCTGGTGGCGCTTATATCTACTGTATTAAGTCGACCCCTCATCCCATACATCATTTTAGAGTTGCTCCTCTTTGGGGGCTCCGTGAGGGTATAGGGCAAATATCCCCCACACCAAGTAATAGAAGTACCTACCCAATACACACACAAAAACTTTTGAATTTCCATCATTATTCGATCAAGAACTACGAGGTTGCCCTAGGAGTTTTGGGGCACCTGTATATGCGACATTGGTCTATTAAATTGGACATGTCTTCAGAAATCGTGTACTTGACATATCTGAATGAGGTTGCGGAAACACTGGCGGAAAGTGAGAGGAATGTTCACACCGAAAATCATTTTACAAAATGTAGTGGTCGTACTACGAGAAAGATGGGGAAAATGTTTATCAGAAATTAGATTATTTTTAATGGTGTCAAACCACGTGACAGGGTTCATTTTTTTATTTTGAAAACAACCTATACTTTGTTAGACTGTGGAATCTACATCAGTAAAAAAAAAACACTTTTAACATTTTTTTTGTTGATTTTGGATGACTTCAAGTCTTCAAAAAGTGTTGACTTATGAACTCGGGTAAATAGTTCTTAGCCAGCTCACTGTATATAGAGCACGGGCAAGTGACGTCATATTGGCTACGAGATAGCATTTGGAGGGCATACCTACAAGGTGCACTAGATTAAAATGTAACGGAAAACAACGGTCAAGACAGTGTTTTGAGTGCCGATTTCTTAGGCTTAAAAAAATGTTGTTTTCTCCATCAACAAAAATCGTGCTTTTAGGCTTAAGAAATCCAGTTTAATAGCATTGGCTTCAGTAAGACGACCTTCTTTTCCCCCTCCAGTGCCCCTTGCAGCTAACCCAGTTACTGGCTCCATCATAGAGTTGTATACAATAATACTACGTCATGTAACTGCTTATATGCCTATTATTTCTGATTACACTGTTACAAAAATTCATGCGATATAACAATGAGCTATGTTCTGTAAAATGACAGGTACGATTGCCTGTATTCCTATTAGCGCTGTTTGTACACCAACATGATTTTCAGAATACTTCACGATAACACTACCTATGATTAACAGTGACCTGTGTAAAATGACAGGTACGTTTGCCTGTATTCCTACGAGTACTGTTTGTGCTATAACATGACTTTTAGAGTAAATCAACATAACGTTACCTGTAATTTAACAGTGAGCTGTGTAAAATGACAGGTACGTTTGCCTGTATTCCTACTAGCGCTGTTTGTGCTCCAACATGAGTTTTACAGTAATTCACCATAACATTCCTGTGATTTAACCGTGAGCTGTGTAAAATGACAGGTACGTTTGCCTGTATTCCTACTAGCGCTGTTTGTACTCCAACATGACTTTTAGAGTAATTCACCGTAACATTACCTGTGATTTAACAGTGAGCTGTGTAAAATGACAGGTACGTTTGCCTGTATTACTACTAGCGCTGTTTGTACTCCAACGTGAGTTTTACAGTAATTCACCATAACATTACCTGTAATTTAACAGTGAGCTGTGTAAAATGACAGGTACGTTTGCCTATATTCCTACTAGCACTGTTTGTACTCCAACATGAGTTTTACAGTAATTCACCATAACATTACCTGTGATTTAACAGTGAGCTGTGTAAAATGACAGGTACGTTTGCCTGTATTCCTACTAGCACTGTTTGTACTCCAACATGACTTTTAGGGTAATTCACCGTAACATTACCTGTGATTTAACAGTGAGCTGTGTAAAATGACAGGTATGTTTGCCTGTATTCCTACTAGCGCTGTTTGTACTCCAACATGACTTTTAGGGTAATTCACCATACCATTACCTGTGATTTAACAGTGAGCCGTGTAAAATGGCAGGTACGTTTGCCTGTATTCCTACTAGCGCTGTTTGTACTCCAACATGAGTTTTACAGTAATTCACCATAACATTACCTGTGATTTAACAGTGAGCCGTGTAAAATGACAGGTACGTTTGCCTGTATTCCTACTAGCGCCGTTTGTACTCCAACATGAGTTTTACAGTAATTCACCATAACATTTCCTGTGATTTAACAGTGAGCCGTGTAAAATGACAGGTACGTTTGCCTGTATTCCTACTAGCGCTGTTTGTACTCCAACATGAGTTTTACAGTAATTCATCATAACATTACCTGTGATTTAACAGTGAGCTGTGTAAAATGACAGGTACGTTTGTCTGTATTCCTACTAGTGCTGTTTCTACTCTAACATGACTTTTAGAGTAAGTCACCATAACATTACCTGTGATTTAACAGTGTGCTGTGTAAAATAACAGGTACGTTTGCCTGTATTCCTACTAGTACTGTTTGTGTTCTAACACGACTTTTGGTGTAATTCACCATAAAATTATCTGTGATTTTACAATGATTTGTGTAAAATGACAGATACAATTTAGCATTGGCTATCTGTGAAAAAATGGTGTTACCTTGCAGTTTTTTTTATTGGTAATACAGTTATTATTCTGTAATTTTACACTCATACAGTTAACAGACATTTCTTGTTATTTAACAAGATAAATCCAGTAGATATGCGGAATGATATTTGTTAAAAACACAGAAGAGGGCTCTGCTTAATGTGGATGTCAAAATACGGATATATTCTGTATATTTACACAACAACTTGTTAATATACAGACGAGTTTTTGTTTTTCTGCTTACAAGAAATAACTTGTCAAAATACAGACATTAAATTGTAATTTTACAACTTTTTTTTACAGTGTAGAGAAAGAAATATTAAAAAGGGAAGATGCTATACGGGAGAGGGAGGACGAATTAGCAAAAGAGAAATTAGCAAAGGAAGATGCTTTAAAGGAGAGGGAGGACGAATTAGCAAGAGAAAATTTAGCAAGGGAAAAAGAAGTAAGGGAGAGGGCGGATGAATTAGCCAGAGAAAAATTAGCGAGGGAAAAAGAGTTAAAAGAAAGGGAGGTAGAATTTGAGAGGGAAAAATTGGCTAGGCTAGACAGAATTGAAAGTGAAAAATCTGCAAGGGAGGCAGAGCTAGAACGGGAAAGGTTAGCTAAGCAAGATGAGCTTGAAAGTGAAAAATTTGCTATAGAAAGAGAAAGATTGGATCGTCAGGAGGAACTTGAACCAGAGAAGTGGGAACGAGAAGATAGACTAACAAGGGAGAAACAGGAGCATGAGCTGTGTATTAGCAAAAATGCTAGGCAGCATAATGATGAAGTTCAGGCAAGAGAGTTGTCCTTTAAGCAAGAGCAATTAAAGGTAAAACAGAGTCTGTACAACAAGAAAAACGTTATGACATGTCGAAGTTGTGCCAGCCCTTCATGGAGAAGAAACACAACATATTAGTTTTCTTGTCTGGTTTCACTAGAATTTGTGATAGAATGGGAGTGGCCTTTAAGATAAGAGTGGCCTTTCAGATTGTTATCTTTGTTAACAGAGAAAGCGCGGGAAACACATGGGGTTTAACAAATAAGAGTGGGCTTTCAAATTATTATTTTCGTTCACAGAGAAAGCGCGGGAAACACTCATGCGTCTTTCTGATGACGGCTTTGCATAGTTTGATTTATGTGTCCAAGCTCTTAAAGTAAGAAATACAGAGAAGTGTTTACATAACCAGTTTCGATCAGCTCAAAAAACTGATAAACAAACGTACCTAGATTTTGCTTACACTTTGACAACACTGGGTACTGAATGGGTTAAGGAACTTGATTGTGGGGATTCTTTCCAAAAATTGTTCCAACAGCTATTAATAAAGGATTTTTTGAATAAGGAACCAAGTCCGATAACGGTATGGCTTATTGATAAGGGTAAACAAGAATCTGTTTTGAACTTAGCTTCGCTTGCAGACGATTACTGTGCTAATTGCCAAGAAGCAGTTCTAAGAAAGGGTTTCAAAGGGTTTCAAAGGGTTTAACGAGCATTAACCACTCCTGGAAAGAAAGAAAGGGGAGTGGATCCGACAATGGAAATGGCAGACCACAGGGCAGAAATAATTACCGTGGAGGAGGTAACAATGGTAATGGTTATTGCAGGTATTGGAATGGTAATGGTTATCAAGGTAGTCAAGGTAACAGAAACAATGGAGGGAGTGGTAATTCGCAAAATGGTGGAGGCAACCAAGGGAATGGTACTAGTAACAATGGGAACAGTAACAATGATAATGGCAACAATGGAAATAGTGGTACGAAAAATAGTTCGGGTAATAATGGTACGAGCAATGGTACTACAGCTTCGGCTAACAATGCGCAAGCAAGGCCGCAAGCTAACGACAATAATCAGTCTAGTAGGAGAGGGCCTTTAAAGGCGGACGAGCCACGTAATTGCTATATTTGTAGCTCGAGCTCGCATTTGAAAAGGGACTGTCCCTACAATAGTACCAAAGCCTCAGTGGGAAATGTATGTACCTACGCGATTGCCTCGTGTACACAGTGGAAAGGAGGTTGGCTCTTTAAAAGGTAAAGGTGACACACAGTAGGTGGAGAGCCAGTTATATAAGAAATGTACAATTAATGGAAAGCCTGGGAGTTACTTGCTGGACACAGGTGCCTGTATGGATGTGGTTTCTAGTAAAATAGTAGAGCCTAGTTCTTTCACTGGGAAACGGGTTGTTTTGTCGTCAGTTGTAACTCAAAACGTGACTGACTTTCCTGTGGCAAAAGTAAAGTTGGCTACAGAAGATGGCTACATTATGCTGTAATGTGGGGTGTCGCCATTTTTCAAGGACGAAACGTACGACTTTATGCTCAGCCAAAAGTCTTAGAAAAGCTACAGAAAATTTAAACAAATGTAAACAAAACACGGAATGCGATAACTAGGTCAAAAATTTGTGTCAATGGAAAGAAAAGTAACGAAAAGCAGGCTGTAGATCAGTTTATTGATGGTGATGTATTGGATGGTCTTTTTAAAGTGGAAGTTGAGGAAATGGAGGAAAGTGTTAGAAATGTTGCGAGTAAAAATGGAAGTACTGAAAGTAGTGTCAAGGCCGAAGATAATGGGCTTGCACAAAAGGACACAGTTGTCCAGTCGCAACACGTTTTAGTCAATAAACAAGCTAATGTGTTGTGGCCGACTCTGTAAGGGGTACAGAAACGAGTAAAAAGGTTGCAAGGAAGGAAAATGGAGATTTGTTGACAGCAGGAGTTCAAGACTTGTTAGCTTTTAAAGCTGAAGTTTTCCTTCATAGAAGCCTCCCCACTGTGTTACTAGTTTGGGATGTCCCTTTGCCAAAGTCGGCCCTTTCCAACCCTCATTTGCATAAAATTTCCCCTTAATTTATGCAAAAATCAACACTTTCCGTCTATCCCCACGTCACTTCCGGTACTCTACTTCCTCTCGTTCTATCCCCACTGTCTCTATTGCCGTGGCCACGGCAAGTCGTGTTTTTTTTAGTAGGGAAAAACCGACGTGTTTACACACGATGGAAACACGATTTTGTTACGTTGGAGCAACCTTATGAGGAGGAATAATAGCAAAAACGAACGATGCGTATCGTTTTCCACACGGATGGCGAGGATGTGTAGAGCGGTTTGTTTGGATTCGTGGAGGAAGACGTCGGGCGTGGTTACGAAATGGTGGCACCATTAGGCCTAACGAAGTAGTGAGTAATGTGGGCCCGACTTTTCTGTGCGGAAGTTCCAGTGCGAGTTATGAGGTAAGATAAATGGAGTGCTAGGACATACCGTTGCTATGGGAGTGTGGTGAATATTTGGCGAGAGATACTTTTTTTTGTCTCCGCATGGTGTGAAAATCCGTTGTATGTCGTATCGCCGGTGGGCGTACGAGCAGTGATAAGCCTACTAATGCCAACACGTTGGTAGAGAGAATTCCACGAACTGGTCGTGAGGCGAAACCACGTGCAAATAATTTAAAATACCACTTGGTGAAAAAGTGTGGCGGGCACTAGAAGCCGGCTGAGTGCCAAGCAGGGGAATAGGCTTATGGAGGAACGAAAATTCCGTCTTTACGACGATGGGCCGGGCAGGCGTCCGAGCCGTAAGGGTTGTGAGAACAGGCCGGTCGAGGTCGGAGCCATGACAGTAGTGGGCCAAGCAGGTGTCCGAGTCGTGATAATGTTAGTCGGGCGGCGGTCTGAGAAAATGCGATCTGTCTGAGGGGCGGCAAAGTGTGTTGCTGGGCCGAGTTTGCACGGATGGGTGATATAATGCAGGTATTAACAAACCGTTGGTAGTGAAAGCCGTCGGTGGGGATGGCGATCGCTCTGTTATCTAGGGAGCGGCCGGTGCCGCGTTGGTTGACTTAGATCGAGGCGGTGATGTTGTGTACAAAGCTCGTATTTGTTGGCAACCGTTAAAACGGTAAGGCAGAATGGGGCTTGTAGGGCGGCGTGTGCGAACTTTCGGTGACTGAATCGTGGATCCGGTTAGTGGCTGAGCGTACTGATAATCTGCGAAAACTGGCATTCAGGACTGATTAAGGTGAAACGGCTGGAAGCGTCGTGTCATTAAAGAGGCGAATGGCCGCGACAGTTGAAGGCGAGCGAGACAAAATGGCAGATCGTGTTGACTGCAGCGGCCGACGTAATGGGTGCCTGAATTGGTTGAGTCGAAGAGTCGATTGCTGTGCACGATTATCGAGTGTTGAAAAATTTGACAGAAATCCGATAATTCGTTAAAATGCTATAGCGCGAACGCACAGACTGACAGACAGACAGACAAACCATTCGCATAAGAGTCTAATCGACTCTAATAACTAAGCAAAGTTGGTATTACCTTAAGCTGTCAGTGTGAACAAAGGAGCACCAAACAAAGTTGGAGAGGGCAGTAGCTGTGGGAAAGCTTTTCACAAGCTGCAGTGTGTACTCATTCTCCCAAAGTGTGGTTTAATTCGGTTTCTGACAAAGTTTTCTTGTTGTTGTTAACATGCAAGGTTTACGGTGTAATTGTTAGCATTGTTTGGATATGTGTTGCATGTTTACTTTTTTTTGCTGGGGAAAGGTGGACAAACACCCTAATGCTGAGTGTAGGGGGGTTTGCCACGGCAAAAATGTTTTTTCTCCAGTGGTGAACAGTACTTTTGAGTTGAATCCATGGAGGTGGATTGTTATGTGTGGTTTTGTGTGTTTAAGGTGGCAAGAGAAGTGATGGAGCCAAAAGAAAGTTTTTTTGGAGGCTTTCTTGTGGTGTGTTGTAAGCATAAGTGGATGGATTGCTCGTTAAAGAGAGTTTCTTGAGTGCTGCAGAGTGTAATATTGGTGCGTCGTGTTTGGTGTGTCAGTTGGGCCGTTTGGTATTGAGATGGTCCTGTTGCCGTGTTGTGGAGTGGTGTTGTGGGGTGCAGTGGTGTGTAGCAATGTGCAGAAGAGTGCAGCGGTGTACAGCAGTGTGCAGTGGTGGAATTGTGCAAAATGAGTTGTGCAGCGTTGGTGATGTGTGCAGTGCAGCCAAAGTGCAGTGATGTGTTTGTGCTCAGAGGGTTGAAGATCGATCTTTGCCTTCTGTACATCGTTCCTGGTGATATGCATCACTGGTGGCCTGCACTAACCGTGATTTGTTGAGGACAAATCACAGCGTTGGATTGGAGGCGTAAAGTTGCCAACTCTTGCTTGCTGGCTTGTCCGTAATTACCTAACGACTGTAATTACGGCTAATTACGTTGTTCTAGTCGAATGCTCGAAAGAAGCATTTGCCAAGTAAGGAAGCTGGTCTTTGGTGACATTTACTATAACGTGCGTGACACGTGCGTCCTTTTGTGAAAGTGTTTCTATATTTTGGCGGGAACAAGCCCTTATAATGAAGAAGGTTTGGCACCAAAAGAAGTCTTTCCTAATAAGCACACAACAAGGACAGAACTCTACGTACGAACTGTCTTGTTGGACAATTTCACGATTCATGTGCGGATGGATTGTTAAATGTATATTTTTGTAAAATGCGTTATGTCTAAGGATGAAGTAAAGAAGTTTGAATTTAACAAATCTGCAGTGAACCCTTGAAATTACAAAACAAAAAATTTAAAATTCCGAAAGTTTAGGGTTTTAAGAGTTAAAAACGAAGTCGATGGCCCGGCCACAGAGGAAGGCTAGATGGTAATGGGTTGGGGTCAAAAATGCCTTACGACCAAGGTTAGACCTACCAGGGACACAATGGTCCTCGATGGCATCGCTAAACGTGAGGGACAAGTGAGGGGAAAAGCCGTATCATTGTCAATGTTTCTTAAAAATAAAATAAAAATAGTGTATTGCAGTTTAAAGCTTCGCCTAAGTCAATTGTCAATCATAATCAAGATAAAAACATTTTATAATAAAAATTATAATAACAGGTTTAATGACCAAGTTGAAGGTGATTTGGAATGAGGCAGGGCAAAGGATGCTACTTATGCCGGTCCACGAATTTGAAAAAATTTAAATTTAAAACAATAAAGGGCCGGTTGGAGCTAAACAGTACAGTGTTCAGGCCTTTTCAGGAACGAAGTCAAGTCAGAAAGACCCAAGTTACACTTGTAAGCTGCAACAGATGGTGAAGAGATAGTTTGCTCAGTCAGGGAATTCCAAACTGCAACAATCCTGACAGAGAAACATTTTTTTTGGCAATCTAGCCTAGATCGAGGGACAACCAATTTAAAGCTATGTCCCTGGGTCCAGGTTACAGTACTTAAGTCGAAAAAAGGCAAGTTAACTGACAAAAGACCATACAGAATTTTGAAGGTACGTATGATGTCGGCTTTAAGATGTCGTAGCTCCAAAGATTCCAAATTAAATTTATTTAGCAGGCATTGTACGGCAAGTACTGCATGCCAGTCAGAGATTTTCTGAAACGGCGCTGAGTAGATTCGATATGATCGATATCCTGCATGAGATAAGGGCACCAGACAGGAGTATCATATTCCAATAAGGGGCGAACAAAGACCTTATATACCCACAGCTTAGCATTTACACAAACCGATGTGAATGCATGCTGAACAACAACAAGACATCAATTAGCGTTTGCCACGATGTGACGACAGTGGGTGGTGGATTTAAGACTGGCATCAAACCAAATTCCCAAGTCCTTAAACGTGAAAACTCCTGGCCGCGGGACCCCATCCAATGCATAAGTATACACTGGATTACCATTGCCAATATGGAAACTTTTACATTTTGCGGTAGAAACTGGTAATTGCCAATCAACGGACCATCGAAAAACATGACTGATTCCTTCCTGGATACGATCACTATCATGGGAATCAGAGATCACACTGTGAAACTTGAGATCATCTGCAAATTTAAGCTGTTCCGTGTTACCAATATTACAAGATAGATCATTCAAAAGACGACGGAAAGAAACGGCCTGAGCACAAAGCCCTGTGGGACACCACTAACAATAGCCAAACTTGAAGTGCCGAGAACTTGAGTAAGAAGTGCCGAGAGCAACACTTAGTGTGCGACCAGTCACAAAGGCACCAATCCAAGCAAGAAGTTTTCCATCAAAACCCCCAACATTTTAAGTTTAAAAAGAAGTTTGCTGTGAAATACAGATTCAAAAGCTTTTCTAAAATCAAAAAGAATTTCATCAGAAGGTCATCCTATATCTGAAGCTTCAGTCCACCAGTCCAAAGCCAACAGAAGTTGGAGAGTTGAGGATCGCCCTGGCAGAAAACCAAACTGGTCATTAAAATTAGATGATGGGAGTTGGTGTATTTCAGTATCTGAACGTGAATTATTTTTTCCATGACTTTACATGGGGAGCATGTAAAGGTGATTGGTCTATAATTCTGCATCCCCCTTTGAAAATTGGAACTACATTTGCTGTGGACCAAACACTAGGGATTTTTCCTGATTCAAAGGACAAGGGGGTGCATATTTGGTAACGAATTTCCTAGTAAAAGTAAGCAGATAAACCTTCTGGTCCCACAGAGTAATTATGTTTGAGCTCAGTAAGGAATGAAAGCACAATTGATGAGGTGAAGTGTGCAGCAGTGCAAAGTTCTCTGCCAAGTTCACAATCCATATTTGTTGAAGGACTGAGGTTATAAACAATGCTATTGGCTGCAAAAGTAGTATTAAACAAATTTGCTTTGGCCACAGGATCTGTAATATAATCGCTGACAACTCTTAGCGATTATATTACAGATCCTGTGGCCAAAGCAAATATGTCTTGAAATAGGTCTTGAATTTTGGTCTTACGACGAAAGGATCAAGAAAGCGAAGCTTAGCTACCATTAGCCAGAACAATGCATTCTTGATTGCATTGGTCTTCCTTTAAAGCAGAAGAACATTCCCACCGACAAATGTTGTATGCAGTAAAATTACAGTCGGTCATATTGCTCTTGTAACGGTGCCATAGGCCAAGTTTCCTACACCCAAGTTTCTTAATGGCAATTGGTAGATAGAAACCCGTAGAAACGTGTAAGTGATGCTCAACAATACTGGTTTTAACATACTGAAAAGTAACATCGAGAAAATGATCCCAGGCATCATTGACTGTATCGAGAGAGTAACTCCTTAACCGTCAACTAATCAATAGCACAATGTGCAGTAAAAAAGTTCAGAACATAGTTTTGGACAGGAAAAGTGATACACATCTCTTTAAAGTATATTGTGGGGTAACGACGGCTGGAAGCATTTAAGGTGCTGCTGTACATATCGGCCGTTGGCGGAAAGGTGATCGGTAGCCAGCGCGTGGTTACAGTTTACGGCCTCAATGGATCTAGATGAGATCGGATTTACCATACGGTGACTAATACACACTTTCCAATGGGACATCCGTGGATCTACCTGCAGGGGTGTTAATCCCTATACTAAGACAGCAGTGACTTAGTTGGCAACAGCATGTTCATTATCTGGAAACACAGCATTCGGGAAGACAAGATGACAACATCAGCAACGGTACTTATTTAATATTTACCCCTCCTTAAGTATCAGCAACGATAAATCAACGTGCAGGTCGGTTACAACTCGTTCTTCTTACTCAGGACGTCATTCTCGTTTACCCTAGTTTAGTTCTGTGTAATGTCATACTCACGACTGAGATTTACTGTAGATTCGAGATAATCCTTTCACATATCTCTGTCAATCAGTCTCACGAGCTAGCAACAGCTTTAACTACGTTGCGTTAACCCTAAAGTTTTCATACATCTGGTAAAACAACCAAATTACTCCCAAAAGGGAAAAAGGTGGCCAGAAGGCAGCAATCCAACATGTCTGCTCTGAGTTCAAGCGAGAACAGAGTAAAAAGGCAGGGAAAACAAGAAATGACTTCATGGGCAAGCTAACTTACAAAAGCTATTTTTCATTAGCAAACAAAAACGAGTTGCTCCTTAACAAAGGAGTCTCAACAATATCCCCAAATATAAAACTCTTAAGATGTATGTATGAACAAAGCATACATGAGGAGGCAATAATATCAGACCGTATATTGTTGTTATTACGAGAGTAAAGGGTTACAATGGCTAAAAAGACATAGCGCAGGAAGCCTTGTTGTGACAAACGTTTCTTACCAATTGCTGGGACATAGATTTTACGCATGCAATGACAATACAAACTTAGTATTATATTTTCTTAATACGGTAGGGAAAAATTGCCTTGACCAGTGTGGGAGTTCAATCGTGAGGAAATTGGCCACTGGAATTTCTCCACACATCCCCTCCTCCTGCACGTGCAAGGGGGGAGAATAAAGGCTTAGAGTTAGTAGTTGTCACTAATACTTAAGCTCAACAAGTCTTCCAATAAAATAGTTAACCGAATGCTTGTATGTTCCCATTAAGGCATGTTTACTTAATGAATGTTTGGCTAGGGAGTAGCAAATATAAAAGTAACCAATGTGAGTGCCACTTTTTTGCAGTCTTGGATGTTGAGTTTAAACAGGGAAATTCGGAACTAAATTAAATTGGACCAGGAACCTGGATAATCGTTCCAGGGGTACGGATCTGGTAAGTAAATCGGCAACTAGATCTTCGCCTGGGATAAATTGGAGTTCAAGCAAGCCTTGCTCGATTAGGTCGCGTATATCCCAAACTTTTCTGACATAGTGCTAAGACCTGGTAGAGCAGGCTAAGCTATTTACCAAGTCAATTGCCGATTGGCTGTCGTAGTAGAGAGGGAAGGGTCGAGTGGGAGAGTTTCGTTCTTTCAACTCTGACATCATCCCAGCCACCCATCCCAAATCTTTGGCGCACTTCGTAATAGCTATTAGTTCAGCTTCTGAGCTACTCAGAGCCACCATTTTCTGTTTCCTCGTTTTCCAGGTAATCAGTGATCCAGCCATTTTGACCACATGCCCAGAGAAACCACGTGACCTTTTTGACGCTCCAAGTAGCATCAGAATAGGCGACGACTTCCATCGGTTCTCCCAAGGGAAGTATAGACGATAGTGTTTTGTCCCTTTGACACATCGTAATACCCGTTTAGCTGCAGACCAATGCAGTTCGGTAGGTGCAGAATTATACCGTGACAAATTAATGACACTATGGCTAATGTCGGGGCGAGATGAACAGACTAAAAATAGGAGTGAACCAATAAGGGACTGGTATTGAGTGCCGTCACAAGTTGGTTAATCTTTACTCTCGTCAATATTCTGAGTAATGATTGAAGGATTTTTAACTGGTTTTGCTTCACACATGTTACAATTCTTCAGGACTTCATATTCTACCTCTATGTGTAGACCTAAATAAAAGGTGTTAAGTCTCCAATATAGCTATATGATGCCCAATGTCAAGGAAGGCTCGATCTACAAGATCATCAGTCCCGGTGAAACACATATCATCGACGTGAATACCCATAATGAGGCACATGCCCCACAGGCTGAATTTATAAAATACACAGGGGTCCCATTTACTTTGGGTAAGTCCAGCCATTTCTACGGCGGCTTTCATGGTTTTATACCATAATCTTCTCGCCTGTTTCAAGCCATAGAGGGACCTTAGGAATTTACAGACAAGTGGGCACCCCTTGGGGCCCTTGGGGCTCCCAGGGAGGGGGGGGGGGCTCGTAAATATATTTCCCTGTCGATTTCACCGTGCAAATATGCTGTCCGTATGTCTGCTGTGCGCACCTTGTACCCTTTAGAGGTAGCGTATGTGAAAATAAACCGTAAGGAGCTTGCCCTTATAACGTGTGAACTTATCTGATCATATTCATCTGATATTATCTGATCATGGCTGAATTGCCACAAGCGACCAACCTGGCTTTAAACCTTTATAGGCTCCCGTCTTTATTATATTTTTTGGCAAATATCCATGTGCAGTTTATGAGCATAACTTCCTGGGGCACTCCCCCATGTCCCACACATGCATATCGTTAAGAGATTATAATTCCGCCCACATAGCCCGGTTCAAGTGGACGGCGTCTGGATCAGATTGAGCTTCTCTATAAGTGGAGGGAAGAGGGGCGGACGTATCTACTAGGTTGCAGATAGTTCAACCATTAACCGTAGTTATCAGAGAGACGTGATTAGCACGTTTGGGAAAGCGGCGGGGGCGGAATCTAGGTCGTGTGGGTCGTCTAGGATGGCGATTAAAACATATGATAGTATCGTAGTCAGTTGACTGAGTAGGGGTTATATCTATCCACTCGCCATCGGGATTCATGGAGTTACCCTGGTTTGTACCAGATTTGCTTTCCTCACTCCCCTCTGATCTAGTTAATTGGTTTTCAAAAGTAACTTGCACAGTGCCCCCCTCTAATTTTCGTACTTTAGGTGAGATTGGGCGATGTTTACATTAGGAGTGTTAAGGTGTTGAAGTGATAAAATCGCTGTGGGTGGTACAATTTCAATATTTGGGCAGTCGTTGTCGTTGACAGATGCGTTGTCAGGGGCCAACAACGACTGGATCCCCCCCTCTCTAACTGATAACAGTTGCCATGCTTGACAATCAAGTCGTTAGGGGTTCCTGCCAATGATACGTCGTCTGGTTTAAAGTACGAAGCGCCAGGGTTTAAGGGGAGAGTTTATGCGCACGTGTACATATCTTCAGGATAGCCACAAACTATATTTCTGTAGCCCTGGTTGGTGCCCTTTCAATTTCCCTGGCAACGGTGGCACCACCCAAATCAAATGTTTCGTCTATTTGTAATTGTACATTAAAGAGCCATACATTATATGATTATGAGGACTTTTACGTGATCTAATGTATACACCTTGGGGCCTTAAGTTCGAATTACAGCCACTATTCAACAATCGTGAACCAGAAAGTATATTTTGGTTAGCCCCAGGCAATTTGACCACATCTTTCAGTATAACTGGGTGCCTTAAGGCCTTGCCATTTCTTTCAAAACCTTTCACTCTTATGTCTCCGATGAGGACACCTGTAGCGGTTGCCTCATTGGAAGCTAGCACTACATTTACTCTAGGACATTTCGTGTGATCTATACGCTTGTATGCATGGCGCAGAATCATTAACGTGGCTGCGGAATCATGAAGGTAGTTTTAAGATTTGCCCCAACGTCTTTGGCTCTGCCTCACGCTTGTCTTACTTAAATCACACGAAATTGTTTTTAAAGTCCAGTCATCTGAGTTTTGGGTGGTTTCCTTTCGGGAAAATCATGCGTAGCTTTATCGTAAATTGTATAGGCCTGGTGTTGTAGACACAAAAAAAGCAATTTGGTCACTATTAGCAGGCATTTGTTGTGGCTGCTGGTGCGCATTTGGATTGTTCCTATTAAAGTCATCTTCGTGATTCTTGTTAAAGTTTCAGAGCGGAGCTCTGGTTGGCGGGTTACCTGCCGGTCGTCTTGAGCTGGTGCGCATTTGGATTGTTCCTATTAAAGTCATCTTCGTGATTCTTGTTAAAGTTTCAGAGCGGAGCTCTGGTTGGCGGGTTACCTGCCGGTCGTCTTGAGTTTGGATTCTCGTTTCTCGAGGGACACTGGCGATTTTTATGTCCGTGCCCGTAACAAAACGTGCAGCGAGGCCCTGGGGGCAAATCGCTCGGGTTTATATTGGTACAGTGCTTGATGGAGTATATATTGGCAGTGAATGCAGAATGGTTGCGAGTTTCGTGCACTTTGCTGATCACGTCGTCGAGATTGTGCCGTAGTAGCCTGATTTACTTGCCTAGATGGTGGATAAATTAAAGGTCCCTCTCGGCGGCGAGAAGTGTTTCTGGCCTGTCTTCATATGTCTGTCTGAAGCGATTCTCAGCAGATTCGTTCATTGCGGCTGCAACAACTGCATAAGTCGCCAATGGATAATGGAGTTCATCATCAGGAGGTCTGTAATGCTTCAGGCCATCTTGGAGTTCTATGAGAAATAGTTCCAAGGTAAGAGCTTTTCCACCTCTAAGCAAACTAAGTGTTACAGCTAAAGTGGGCGTGTTCATACCTCGCAATAGCCATATACATGTCTCTGCTTCCATCATGGCATAACCTGTAGCAATTATTTCTTCCATAAGGAATCTTCCTCTCCTGATGTAAGTGGGTTTGGTTTCATTTCTATGTAATTCTATGTTTATTGGGTCTCTTAGGAGATGCATTTGGTTGAAGCGGTCTGGTCTGGCGTAGTCTTAGGCGAGTCAATCCCTGATCTGTTTGGCTAGTGGTGTAGAGCTAAAGCCAAAGTAAATTTCTGGTAACATTGTCCTTATCAGGTAAGTTTTACATTCCATGTTACGTTTCTGCCAGTCCAGGACTTCGCCCGGCATTGCATTGGCTGGATCTTGGGGGTCTCCACCTAAAATATCTAGGAGCCAATTCTTCTCATCAGCGATGGTTTCTACTTACGATTTCCACAATCTGTAGTTGTCTGCTCCTGTAAGGACCAACGTTCCCTTGTATGAGGCAGGGTGTCTTGCACTGACTGCTTGCAGTTGACGTTGGTGCTGGAATGTCCAGAGCTGGGTCATGTTGGAGGAATAAGTACGATTTCTAGAGTTGCGAGGAATATTCTCCTACTGAAGGTCGTATAAGGAGGGAGATAGTTGTCTGCTGCGTTCGTTGTGTCTCTTGTTGCTTCCCCTCTTTCCAAGTTTGGTGAGATAAAGGATGTTTTATTCTACACCGTAGGAGTAAATTACTTGTCTTCTGGTCTGTAACGTTTCGAAGGAGTGTTCCCAGCAGAGCAGGTACCTGCTTTTAACGTTGCTGTTGAGGCAGGTAGGAACATTTATTGCTACCATATGTGGGGTAATGACGGCTGGAAGCATTTAAGGTGCTGCTGTACATGCCGGCCATTGGCGGAAAGATGCTCGGTAGCCAGCGTATGGTTACGGTTTACGGCCTCAATGGATCTAGACGAGATCGGATTTACAATACGGTGACTAATACATACTTTCCAAGGGGACATCCGTGAATCTACCTGCAGGGGTGTTAATCCCTATACTAAGACAGCAGTGACTTAGTTGGCAACAGCATGTTCATTATCTGGAAACACAGCATTCGGGAGGACAAGATGACAACATCAGCAACAGTACATATTTACCCCACCTTAGGTAACAGCAACGATAAATCAGCGTGCAGGACGGTTACAACTCGTACCTCTTACTCAAGGCGTCATTCTCGTTTACTCTAGTTTAGTTGTGCATAATATCATACTCACGACTGAGATTTACTGTAGATTCGCGATAATCCTCTCGCATCTCTGGCAATTAGTCTCATGAGCTAGCAACAGCTTTAACTAGTTTCGTTAACCCTAAAGTCTTAATACATCTGGTAAACAACCAAATTGCTTCCAAAAGGGAAAATGGCAGCCAGAAAGCAGCAATCCAACATGTCTGGTCTGAGTTCAAGCGAGAAGAGAGTAAAAAGGCAGGGAAAACAAGAAATGACGTCATGGGCAAGCTAAAACAAAAACTATTTTTCATTAGCAAACAAAAACGAGTTGCTCCTTAACAAAGGAGTTTCAACAATATCCCCCAAGATAAAACTTTTAAGATGTATGTATTAACAAAGCATACATGAGGAGGTAATAATTTCAGACACTATATTGTTGTTATTAATAATATAATAATAATAATAATAATACAATTTACCACCAATGAGTGGAAGGAAGACGGAAGGGCTGTGGAGCCACTTACTCCGTTCCTAGGCAATCAAAATTAAAAATTAAAAATCAAAATTTAAAATTTAAAATCCGAAAACCTAAAAAATTTAAAATTATAAATCCAAATTTAAAATTTAAAATCTAAAAACTTGAAAAAATTAAAATTTAAACACTTTCTGCCAATGGGCGTTTTAAAAATGTGTGCACTGGTTCAGCTTTCAATAGTCGACAGAAGGCCGGGACAGTAGGTGCATCCGTACCGCAAAAAAGTTTCGGCGACAGTCAATACGAGAGGTTGGGACAATAAGTTTCCAGTTATGACCACGCGTACCAATTGGGTAAGTTGCGAAATCGAAGAACAGAAGATCTACGGAAATAAGGTTACGCAAAATTTTAAATGTCAGAATTAGATCGAATCTTATTCTACGCAACTCCAAAAGTTCCAGACCGAGCCTTTCAAGTCTGTCACGATAGATAGTATCCCTCAATCCCGGAAGGCTTTTCGTGAATCTGCACTGGACAGCCTCGAGCTGGTCAATATCTCGTGCCAAATACGGAGTAAAGGGTTACAATGGCTAAAATGTCATAGCGCAGGAAGCTTTGTTGTGACAAGCAATTGTTACCAATTGCTGAGACATACATTTTACGCATGCAATTACAATGCAAACTTAGTATTATATTTTCTTAATACGGTAGGAAAAAATTCCCTTGACCAGTGTGGGAGTTCAATCGTGGGGAAATTGGCCCCTGTAATTTCTCCACATATATCACCCTTAATTTGTGCGAAGGCTTATTTTTAATTGGTTGTTGTAGTGATTTTCGTGTTCAAAGTGTTCTTGCAAGCCGTCTGTCTAATAATCCAAAATGGAATGCTTAAGATTTTCTGAAAGGTAGGTATCTATTCTTCACATTAATCCAAACCAAAATTATTTAACTTAGATGGGGACTGTTTTACTCTCATTTAAAGGTGAAGAAGTAGCGACGAAAGCATATTTTGATTTTCGAAGTGAGCCCTCTAAAGCGAGCCCTCCAACAGCCTAAAATGGACATGCTTACGAGTTTCTGAAATATGGAGATAGATTCTTTCCATCAATCCTAACCGGAATTGTTTAACTTAGATACGGACTGCCCTAGCCATGAAGAGGTAATGACGTAGCACGAAAACGAATGGTACTTTTCGAATTCAAAGCGCACTTGCAAGCCCTCTAATACCCAGAAATGGACATGCTTAGGTTTTCTGAAAGGTGGGGATCTATTTTTTCTGGACTGTCTTGGTAGCCTATTGCGTGGTTTCCCCCCAGCAGAGTAACGACTATAACACAGCTTAATGCAAGCACAGGAATGGACGTGTTTTTTAGGCATCCAGGCCTTATATAATAAAGTGTCATGTGACACAGTGATCATGTGTCACATCTATGGTGAGCAGTACCACTCATAATTACATGGTTACATGTTATGGCACTCCTATTAGTGTATTAAACTAGGATGGCTTAACATAAGGAAATAAGGAATGCTAATTACTGTGGTGCCACACTTGACGACACCACACTAACGATAGAGAAATAAAAAAAACTAAAAACAAAAATCCTAACTTCCTGAAATAAAAAGAAACAATTAGGTGGATTTTTTTTCTATGGACATATATTTCTATTGTGAGTCACTGCCTAACCTTAAGAAGAAATTGTTAATTTAAGAGAGCAAGAGAACTATCAATGCGCTTTCATAGTACACTAGCTTGACGTTTTTGAAAGCTAAATAAAAACTTAAATTAAACACTTGTATAACTCAAGAGAAAAAATTTTGAAGAATAGCCTGAGAAACGGTTGGCTATCTTAAATTTTACAGAGTTTACATATTTGACATTTTACTTGCTTATTTTTTTTTAGATATATAACAATGGCAATGTTAAACAATTTTTTACTAATAAATAATACTGCGATTTAGAATTTTGTAGATTTCAACTTCAGGTCGAGAATTTTGTTGAATTTTGAAGAAAATTTTCAAGACGTTTGCAGCACTTCAGACATTGTAGCGTCATGTGGCTACAGTTTAGTTGAACATCTTACATCTTAACTTGAGTGGCTTTACTTTGGCTCCATGCACACACAAGTCGATGTTATTTCATGAAAAGAAAAAACATATAAGATTAAAACCAAGGAATCTGTTTTCCTTACGAAAAACAAGTTATGAACACATGTTTGTCTCACAACAACAATTAAAATTTACCTTGTCTATTCAGGGCACACATAACAAGAACTGCGACATTTTTGCCGACACAGCAAAATTTAAAAATTACCTTCTATTAGGCTAACGAATAACTAATAACTAATAACTAGACAACGAAGTTACAATTGCATTAGTGCGTTTTTAATTTACAAGTTCAAACAGTTAGGTGCTTTTTTTAGTCGTTTGTGACGTCCTAAATCCGGAGAACGTTTTTTGGTTTCAGTTTCGGAAGCAACCTCTCGAATTGGAGAAATTACTTTCCGTTTGGATTTTTTGTTTACTGGTTTTGGAGTCTGCTGCATAGTGTCGGACTCTACGGCGCTATTATCATTATTAGTTTCCAAATCTTGTGCAAAGAGGGACGATGCGCTGTTGGGCAGAAACAAATCTTTTCTACGACACATTCATCGGTGACACTGCCTACTGGATTGTCGGTGATTGGTTGAAGGGAAAGACTGTCATGATAATGACGTCTGTCAGCTTTTGATTGGCTGGTGCCAGGCTGGGTGCGTGTGCACTCAGATGACAATGACTTTGACTTTGATTTCCTCGTACGGTAATTAGGCGTGACAGCTACGTGGCTAGGCTTGACGGTGGAAGAACGCCTATTCTCAGGGTAATTTACGGGTGGATTATTCATTGCTGAATTCGATGAATTTCGTGCTGCGTTTGGCAAGTAATCGGGACTTAGCTTAGACAACGGTTCGACAGGAATTACCGCGTCTAGTTCAGTGCTTTCCACAATTCTCAACCGTAAGTGACTCCTTGCCTTATGCACAATTATGTTAGCTTGTGTTAGTACATTATAGATTTCATGTGGTAGTACAGCATTTATTATACCGGGTAGCCACAACTTGTCAGACGTGCGGCTGAAGTTACGGCACAACACGGGCGTGTTTAATGTAAACTTTAACCAACGTTTTATTTTGCAAACTAGCAATTTGTTTGTGTTGACGCTGTTTCACTTTCGCTATTGGATCCGGTAGCGTTAAATCAAGTCGTGATTTAAACTCACGGTTAAAATAAAGTTTTGCAGCTGTTGCTTGAGTGGTACTACTTAGCGTAATTCTACTGGACTCTATAAAAGCGTTAATACTGTCTTGTATTCCGAGACCATCCTGTCTTGCAGCCTTATAGATTTCTTAAAGTTTTTGACAAAAACTTCTGCTAGGCCATTTACCCAGGGCGAATAACTTGGCCCTGTTAGGTGACGAATACCCTTGGACTTTAACCAATCTTGAAACAAACTTGAGCACCATTGAGGGCCGTTGTCCGTAACAAGTACGTCAATTAATCCGTATTCGGCAATGTGGGTATTCATAATACCTATCACTTTTTCAGACGTTATGGTTCATTTTGTGTACAAATGGGATTTTACTATTGGTGTCAAACCATGATTAAAAACATGTAATTATCCACGGGCCCACAAAAATCTGTGTGAAAACGGGCATTTGGTTTGAGTGGGTACTCCCAGGTGTATTTAGGACCTGGTGATTGATTTTCCTTGAACTCTTGGTAGTTTGCAGAAGATTTTACCTTACGCTCAATTGCGGCGTCCATAGAAAGCCACCAGATCTTTGTTTGTGCGAGACCTTTTAACTTAACAATTCGTAGATGGGAACCATGTAAGTCTTTAAGCATTTGTTTCTGCAAGGCTGCGGGAATTAAGACTCGGAATCCCCAAAATAAAGTGTCTGATTCTACAGTTATTTCAGTACGCCTGGTAAAGTATGGAAGTAAATCATGGTCATCACAATGACTGGGTCAGCCATGGTGAACGTATCTAAATACTTTGCATAGCATAGGATCCCTACGACTTTCAGCAACTAACGTTTCATTTAAAACTGGTAAGTTAGAAATGGTTTCTAGCGCTAATACATTGTACTGCTCGTCAGCCTGTTCAAATTCCTCATCGTTAGGGAGGGGGAGACGTGACAACGCATCAGCTGTTACATTTTCCTTTCCAGGAATGTGCTGAAAATCATAGGAATACCCGTTCAGAAGGACTGCCCAACGCTGAACCCTCGCTGCTGCCATTTGGGGAATACCTTTTTTAGGACCAAAAATCCAAAGAAGAGCCTTCTGATCGTATTGAAGGTTGAACTTTTGTCCATAAACGTATTCGTGAAATCTTTTCACCCCCAAGCTACACTTAAAGCTTCACGGTCAAAATAGCTGTAACCCTGTTCTGCCTTTGTTAATTTTCTGGAGGCAAAAGCTATTGGTCTTGCTCTCACCATTAGGCATTATATGCATCAGGCTAGAACATATTAGTAGTAGTAAAAACGTACGTAGTACCATCAGGCCGCCATGTTGGATTATGACGTCATACCGGAAGTGACTTCCGGTTTGAGACGTTTTTTTTTTTTTTTTTTCTAGTTTTCCACGTCATTTCCGGTTTTTGTCGTCATTTCCGGCCTCAGAAAATGTACGTACTACGACACCGGAAATGACATCATTTTGGAACCGCCATATTGAATAAATGACGTCACAAACCGGAAATGACGTCAAAAATCGGAAAAACGCATTTTTTCTACTGGAAATGACGTCACATTTTTATGGCTTTACCCCCTTTATCCCTCTTTACCCCTCTTACTGTATTTACTCTTCTTTACCTCCTTTACATATTGAAAACACGAGAAAGTACTCGGAGTGGTCGAGACATTTGAAAGTATCAGTACAGTATTTAGTACACTAAAAAGAAAATGTGCGTTCTCACCAAAACAACATGTCGTTCTTTTTGTGTCTAATAATGCAACCTAAGTTTTTGTGGAACTTTCCTTTAAATGCTGACGAATTGATATACATAAGCTATCCTTGAAATGTAGTCCAATTGAAGCGTAAAAGATCGTAAAACTGAAAGCAGAGGTAATTTAGTTATGCACAACTGAGCAGCAGAATGAAAACTTGTTTATGAATGCAAAAAACCAGTTCTCGATCACCTAGTTACCCTTGAGTCTTGTTCTAACACATCTACACAACACACTCGTGTAAAAAACTAGGCTAGTCTCTCAATTAAAGATGGAGTAAAATAGGAAATGGCCAAACCTTGCAAATTTTCCTAAGTCCAACTATACGGAAAAATCCGGCATGGATTTTGGACAATTAATTAAAAACACCTAACAGTGAAGTCTTAAGACTCCACAAAAGCTAGATAGCTGTATTGTTTTTCGGTGATGTATTTATGTGAAACATTAGGGATGCAAAACTGATAACCATAGGGGTATCAGAAAACCCTTCCAGACCATATTCAAAATTTTTGAAAAATTTTGAAGAAATATAAAGAAAAATGGTCCGGGCACGCAATTAAAAAATATGTGTTAATAAAATTTTGAAGAGTAAGCAATTTTGAGCAAATTTTGAAAAAATATAAATTTTGAAAAGTTAAAATTACAGCATGTAGTGTGCAGAAATACGTGTAAGTGTATTTGAATGGTTGGGGGGGGGGGGGGGCAGGAATTGCAGGACAATTAAAGTCCCTTGATTTTAGCACTGTATCGAGCCAAAAAATGTGTCTCTTTAACATTTCAGTGTTGTGTGCTTGCCATCTTAAATCAGCATCAATGGACCAAAACGAATATTGTACAAATAGTAGTCATGATTTTTGTTCCACCGATGCTTAAATAAGAAATAACAAGCAAACTTCATTTCGACGTTAATTAGACACATTCTTCGTCTCGATACAGTTCGCTTTGAAGTTTCAAAACTTTAATAAAAAATAAAAACCACAAATTCAAAAAGAAAACGTCTTCTTAGACTTTTTCAAAGTTTCTGAAAAGAAAACAAAGAAAATAAGTGAATTAATATAACAGAAAGTTAAATAAATACACAACAGCAACAGTCAATATAAAATAAAAAAGAAAATAAACAAACGAACATCATCAGTAATTGAAACGGGACCCTAGACAAAATAAAAAGCCACTTACCTTTAAGTGTGACACATCACACATTCGCCGCACTGTTCACACGCGGGAAGCCGATACATATTCCACAACATCGCCCACCACGTGCAAACCCATTGATAAGGATCGGTTACACTAACAATAACGAACAAAAAATAAATAAAACAAAGAAAGAAAACATGAACTGAAAACGAAAATTAAAAGATACAAATGACACGAACAAAACAAAAAATAAAATAATAGAAAAAGTACCCTACCGTTAAGTTTTATAACCGTTTAAGCACATGGCAATTTCTATCAAATTTACCCCAAACTCTTTATCATTCAGACAACCTAAAAATACACGTATCGTTTCCCACAGAGTATGCCTAATGGCAAAAATAGTTTGCCCCGCAAACGATGCCTGAAATAAGAATTAAAGGTACACCACCAAGAAAAAAAATTAAAGCTGAAAATTAAATGAAAAGCTGACAAATCTCAACATTTTACCTCAACAATGTCCCACAAAGTGAGGCGGGAACGAAACCTTCATCCCCGTGCTAAAAACAGAAAAATAAAGAATATTACAAAACCTCTACCAAAGGAACAAATCATTTTTAAGTTCACCTACCATACACCGCAGCACAAACTCGGAGAATGCAAGTTTGCAGAGAATAGGGTGCGTTGGGACAACCATATTGATACTTTGGTAGTCAGCACGATTGGGCCAAGTGTTATAACCGTTTAAGCGCATGGCAATTTCTATCAAATTTACCCCAAACTCTTTATCATTCAGACAACCTAAAAATACACGTATCGTTTCCCACAGGCTGTCACTTTCCAAACACCCGTCTACAACTGTTGCGTGGTAATGTCAGAACTCCAATTTGCGAATCTCGCACATGCAGTAAAACGAGTTAAAAAGTGGCTATTTAACAATCTTGACGTGCATTTCCGTTTTAACGAAAAATGACTTTGTTTTCTGTTCACAGAAAAGGGACACCAATGGGTGATTTTGTTTTAAATTTAGGTGGGAACGTATTATTCAAAATAAATTATACCAATTCAACTGCTCACTTAACTAAATTTTCAGTCGTAGAGGGCAGTTACACGATCAACGAGAACCAATTTTTCCTGGTATCATTGCAAGAATGGCAGAAATGGAGCCAATGTTGCCTTCTTTCACGGAGGACGGGATCCTTAATTTATCGGGCACTCCGACCCTATTGTACGTTGGTTCTGAAGCAGTTGTAACGCTAGATGAGCATGATTTTCTTTTCTTTTCTGAAAATGTGCAGATAACTTTAACGGCTCAGCAGTTAAACGTGTTAAAGAAAACATTGACCTAGATTTTGAATAAATTATGTTTACAATTGTTGTCTCACCAACGTTTTTATTAAATAATTTCCTTCTTTTTTATTTTAGTAAAATTTACGTGCGTTCTGTTTATCGAACCCTCTTCTCCTGATTAAGCCCAAACATTCAGTCCATCTTGGCAACAATTTTTTTGCACAAGTATCTGAATTCAATAATAGCATCAAAATTCATGTTAGAAAATATTCACCAAATCCAGTTGGTTATAATAGGCGACCTCATATGGGATATCGTTAAGTCCTAACGTCAGCGCTTTGTTTCCAGGCTGGTTGCCGATTGTTGAGCAAGAAAACCCACTCACAGTCTTGATCGAGACAGCTAAGTGCACGGTTACTTGCTATCATTCGGAACCACTAAACAGAACCATAGTGAATTTCGCTAATGCGTACAAAAAGTCTGTGGATCTGAACATAGAGCAATTTAAAGTACTAGTCGACGCTGTTGACTAGCTTTCAGAATGGATACAACTTTTGTCGAACCACAGTTGAAAATTTTCAACAGAAAATTAGATTTTATAGTGACGTGCAATGCCGTTACGATCAACGGACTCTATTATCGGAAGGAAATTTCGATCGTCGGTCACGATTTAAAACAACACTTTATAGTCAAAATTCCCAAATCCGTTCTGGAATCAGACATCAGCGAAAAAGAACGCAAGACTATTTCGTACTGCGAAAGGTTCATTTTGCAACAAGAACTGAAAAATGAAGGGTTTGACACCCCAGTCTTCGTTGTGACTAATGAGATCAAGAGGTTACAGTGTGTCTCACCTGGCGCAGTATTTTTCGTTAAAGGGGACAAAAAATTAAAGGAATATTTATAGAAAAAGTGCAATGTAGCCTGCGAGAAATTACCAACTAACACCCCACTGGCTCCCTCTTACTGTGAGATGGACAGATATAATTTCTGCCCTAATCATGTAGTCGCAGCTTGCAGCTTTTTCAAAGCTAAATTTTATTTCAAATTTCTTTCGACGAATTAAATTTTCAAAATTTTCTACCCATATTTAATACCTCTCACCCAGCACCCCAGTCATCAGAACGCACAACGACGACCATGGACCAAGACGTCTCTGCACCCGTCTCCTCACCGACCGCTGCGCAGCCCAACGACGAGGTAGTTGCTCCCACCGTTCAGCCACCTCGACCAGCCGACGTTGGCGTCCAGCCGTCTCAACTAGCCGACTCCTCTGCCACCCAGCAACCCATCACCGCTCAACAGCTGCCGCCTACGCCGGCCAGAGAACCCAACTGCCGTCCCGCACGTTTACTGAAGCGTAGGAAACTCACGCCTAAACAACCTAAGGTAGGCCATTTATGCCATTGTTACGCCATTGTGAAACAATCAGCTCACGGTCAGATGGACAAGGGGATGATGTTTAATTGCCTATCAATATTCGAACACGAATTTGACTTACAAGGATTTTGTGTTGGTTCTACTACAGACTCGATTAATGTTTACCTGCGCTTTTTGAGACCAGTTAATTTGGATGTAGTGTTGGGACATATGGCTACGGAATCAGTGCACCCAACCCACAAGATCGTGCCTCTGTCTACCAAAACAAAACAAAAGAACTATCTGACGAACATTTACGAAAATGATCCTCATCCACTCGAAACGTTGCAAACCGTCGATCGTCATTTAGTCCCATTCGACTTGCTACTGCCGAACTTTCTAGCAAAATATGCAAAAGCCCCATTAGATTTAAGCAACCCTTTTTTAGTAAAGTACGCTGCTAATTTCCCTTACGTCGCCGCAAGAATTGCAAATGTAAATGCTCAGTACTCGCCACCAATAAACGAGATTGAAATGTAACCTTCAATTTGCTTAAATAAAAATAAAATTGTGATGTAAAAATATTATTTAATTTCCTAAAGAACACCACCACTCTCTATTCCGTGAAACAAACCTTTAAAAAAAAAATTTGCTGTACAGTTCAAATTATATTTTTGTTAAAGGTACACTCCCTCCCCTATAAAAAGCCAGCCAACCTTTACGGTTCCCTCAAACCCAGCCATGGATTTATCCTTGCAACTCCCCAGTAACCACCTGATAATCAGTCCATCTGGAGTCGAAAAAACTGAATTAGTCTCTAAATTAATTTTAAATGTAGAAGAAGTGTTCAGTCCCCTCCCTACCTCCGTGACCATTTGCTACGGAGCGTGGCAAAATGCTTACGAAACTTTAAAATCCAAGTGCAAACTTCCGGTAACCTTTATACAGAGATTCGATAGTGAAATATACGATTCGGTGCCTTCAGGTGCCGTTCTATGTTTGGACGATGTCAGCCACCAAGTAAAATCCGATGTCCTGAACGACGCGTGGGTAAAGGGAAGTCATCATCGTAACTTAACTCAAATTTTAATATGTCACAACATCTATCAGAAAAATTTGCGTACTGTAAGCCTCAATACGCGTTACATGTATTTATTCAAAAACGCGCGTGACGTCGGGTAAATACGTCATCTTTCGGTCCAGATGGGATACTTGCCCGCCTTTCTTGTTAGCTTATATAAGACATCAACAATGGATAGGGGAAGTTATTTGTTCGTAGATCTCAGAGCCGACACACCGGACAACCTTCATTTCAGAAGAGAGTTGTTCAAAATGCCTCTTATTGTTTACATGCCGAAGTAATGTCTAAACAACGAGTGAAAGACATCGCGCTGCTGTCGTCTAAAAAAGTCAAGCCGCACGTGAAAAAAACCTTGTTGTCATGCGCTAAAATCCAAGATATTCTCTGCGTCGTCGCTCTAAATTTATTAAAGGGCCACATTCCACTTTTGCAAGGCTTGAAATTGAGGCTGAAACGTTACAAGAAAACTCTGCTCGTAATTTCAACTAAAAACTGTTCTCGTGCAAAAAAGACTAAACACATAGCTAAACTTCAAACTGGCGGTTTTCTACTGTTTTTAGCACCCATTGTAGGCGCCGTCGCAGCACCTTTAATAGACGCAGTGAGTGGAATAATTGCCAGATAAACTAAACTAACCTAAACAAGCTATGTTTCGACGAATGCAACTAGTGCTTATCGCGAACGAGTCTTCCTCGCTCGCTGCGGCTGCCAGTGGTGGACCACCAACCGTCGCCCCAGCCCCAACGTCTTGACCAAATCTCCGTACGTCTGTCCATTGGGTAATCTCAACGTCGCCATGCGCGAAGTGCTAGCCAACAGTGACATTGACGATTTTTCCAAAGCAAAACTGTACACCCAGACTGCAACGTTTTTTAGACGTCAACGAGAAATACGTGACGGAGCCTTTACGCGTGTTAATGTCTTCCGTGGGAGAGGTGACCACACCGGCCGGCGCACTCTCCACTCCACCCGCATCACCGTCATCTCCGAGCTCTACATCCGTATTGCTGGGCAGCACAACGACGAATACTTCATCCTTTCCCCCCCCCCCCAAAACGGGTCCCCCATCCCCTCCCCTGTTGCAGGGGCGCGCGCAGCGCGCAGGGGGGCAGCAGCGAGCGTGGCAGAGCCGCAGCAGCAGCCGTCGTTGTATGACTGGGACGAAGGTGCGATCGGAGACGTCGACACAGGCATGGACAAGCCTGCTGTCCCTCGTATCCCATACAACGAGCCCACTAAAAAAACAGTAATCAATTCTGGGTACCAGATAAGTACCGCGGTCGTATAAGGAAATATCTGGAAGAAAACAAAGTACTTTATGACCCTATGGGTCAGGTGATAGATCACGAAACTGGATTAGTGATCCCCGGATCCTACGTTGTGCAACTTATTCACGGTTGGATCTCGGATAATAACTCGTTTCGGACAAAGATGTCGACAGAACCCGGATGGTCGTATATGACGTCATTGATGCCGAGGCAGAGTTATTTACGACGTTCGAGCGGTATATTATTACCCCCACCACCTCCTCTGCCTCGCGCAGTTGCTTCATCCACCTTCGGCGACAATGATGCAGCGCTCAGCGCTCATGGTGGGCGGAGCTCGGCGAGCTGCAAACGGCAATTATCCTGGTCAAGCGAGTTTTTTTAATGATCTATTAAATCGTCTTTATTATACAACTGTCGACCCATCCAGTCTGGGTGGAGTGAGGCGGTTGTATAAGCGTGCCAAGGCTATTGATTCTCGTATTACTCTCGCCGACGTGGGAAAATGGCTGCAGGCTGAAGAAACTTATACACTGTTTAGACCAGTCACTCGAAGGTTTTGCCGTAATAGGATCATGCTGAGTGGTCCTAACGATACATTATCTGCTGATTTAGCGGACGTAACGAACCTCGCGGCGTTTAATGACAACTTCAATTTTTTGTTGGTGGTAATAAATGCCTTCAGTAAATTTGTTTGGGTTAAGCCAATTAAAAGACAGGATGCACTCTCCGTCTCATCGGCTCTCAGAGATTTTTTATTGTTTCCCAGGGCCTCTAGGGTTAGATTCTTCACTAGTGACTCAGGCGGTGAGTTCCAAAACAGGGCGGTTGGACAGTTGCTTAGGTAGCACGACATCAAACAGTATACTACGCGCAACGAAACAATTAAGGCAAGCATAAGTGAATGCGTGATTCGTTCCCTATGCGACAGGATTTCGCGTTATTTACACAAAAACAATACCCAGAGGTTTATCGATGCCTTACAAGACATTGTTGATTCGTATAACAACTCTTACCATCGCAGTATTAAAATGAAGCCGACCGAGGTAACCGACTCTAATTCTGGTCAGGTTTACGTTAATCTTTACGGTGAGGGGTTCCGAACCGGCGATCCAGTGAGAATGGCTTTGAAGGCGCATATTTTCACTCGTGGCTACCGTCCAAAATGGACTCATTGTCTACGTGAGTGGGGAAAACGACAAACATCCCATTAAGACGTATACGGTTAAAGACTGACTGGGTGAGCCGATTCTAGGGACTTTTGTAAGCAGGAATTGCAGAAAGTCGTAGAGCCTACAACTTATAAGATCGAAACTGTGCTTAGGACTCGTAGAAAAAGGGGTGGAGGGACCGAGTATTTGGTTAAATGGCAAGGTTATCCAAATTCCATGAACACTTGGGTGTCTGACCTGGAGCAGTTAGGATGAGTGAGGATATTTTTTTAACCCTCCCCAGTAACTCTTCCATGGACCTATTTCCGCATAATACGCTTCAAAAATACACCACTCGATTGTCAACACCCTTAAATCTGTCCCGTGACTACGAAGTTGCATTATGCGAAATTTCGTTTCCCAACAATATAAATCAGGACTCGGCAGTTGTTTTAAAAAGCGCCGACGAAGAAGCGAGGTTATTGGAATACAGCTTCACCGAAAGGAAGGAGAGATTGTTGGAGGGAGGCCATTTAACTCCTATTGAGAGTACAGCTATTTTGCCTTCTACTAAGGGAACAAAACGGTACTCGAGTTACAAAGAGTTGATGAATTGTATTAATCTCGACATTCAAGACCTTAAGAAGGAATTGCCGGAAGGTGACCACATGAAAACTTCCGAGGACCCGCGCATCTTGTACGACGAAAGCACTCACACTTTTAATATACATAATTACCAAGGTGAAGAAAGTTACGTCAGGCAATTAGCTTCTCGTTTCGGCTTTCAAAAATTTGAAATGTTACCATATGTCGTGGAGCACTCCGTTGAAACTTTAGTGCCCGTATTGGAAACTACTAATACTCCAGTGGACAGCATCTACGTCTATACCGACCTTATCCAAGCTAATCACGTGGGTGACTACAAAGTGCCTTTATTGAGGATCGTGCCGGTTCAAGGTCAACCGGGGGAAGTTTGCAGCCTCGAATTTAACAGATTGTATTATTTTCCTATTCAAAAAGATTTCAATTTATTAAAATTTTTCTGGCCGATGATGCGGGTAGGCCTATAGAATTTGGCGATTATAGAAGGACCGTTGTGGTGTTGCATCTTCGTAAAAGACGGCCTTTGGTAGACTATAAGTAAGCTAGCGCTCCCCCCTCCCTCGCATACGTCATTCGTACATCATGAGAGGAACGTGTCCTTACACTCAGTACTATCAAGAGCAGGCGGGGGGAGGGATACCTGTATATTACAGCCGTCACGGCACACAGACGGGAAACGGTCTCGGTTCAATTTTATCTAGCTTGGGCAGAATGGCTATGCCCTTTTTGAAGGGGATAGGCAGTTTTTTGGGATGAACGGCGTCAGTATAGGCTTTCTCTACTGGCGTCGGTATAGGCTCTGACGTGTTGGGAGGCAAGTCGTGGAAGGATGCTTCGCGTGACAGATTTACGGAAGCTGGTCACGATGTCATGAGCGAAGTTGGAAGAAGATTGCAACAACGTGGCAGTGATCGTAAACGGAAAAGAAAAGCATCTAAAACTAAAACTAAATGTTGCAAAAAATGAAGAAAGAAAGCGTCAAAGCCTAAAACCGTCCTTGATTAGGCCTGCCTATATAACTGCCTACCCGTCTCATTTCAGTGTCATTTTACGTCAGGTGGGTCAACATGGCGTACCTTCACCCAAATTCCTGCGAGTGTCTGCTGAACAATTTAGATTTGTTCAGTGTCAGCCCCGTTCAGTTATCGGTCCAGAAAACTAAGATAGTGGAGTATCGTCCAGTGGCAACTATAGGTGCTAATCAAGTGATCAATTTCCTGGTTCCACCTTCCGATGATTACATCGATATCTCGAACACGTTAATTTACATGCCAGTTAAAGTTGTCAAATCCGGCGATGGGTCTGCTTATTCCGACGCAGAAAGTCAACTGATGGGACCCGTCGACTTACTGTTACACGTCATGTTTTCTCAAGTCGACATCAGCTTGAACGGTAAATTGGCTACTGGTACCAACGCCCATTTCGGGTACAAGGCGTTCATGAAGACCGTTTTAATTTATGGTGATGAAGCGAAAAAAACTCAATTGGAATCCTCGCTCTTCGCGCCCTATTTAACTCGTCAAGCTAGAGCTGCGCAAGGGGCTGAAATTGATCTCATTGGTCAAGTCAGCCACGATTTGGTGAACCAGTCGCGACTTATACTAAATAATACTGAACTTAAATTTCGGTTTGTGCCTCAACGTGCAGAATTCTGCATGTATTTAAACGCTCGTTTAAACGCTGCTGGAGTGACCGATCATCGTTTCCTTAGATGCTGCGCTCTACGTACGTAAGGTGACCCCATCCCCCTCCATCTTAGTAGCTCACGCCAGAATGCTCAGTACAGTTTCGTCGGCGATATCCTTACAGAAAACTGATTTTAAGAGTCACACTTTGCTGCAAGGCACACGCAGCGCAACGATTGACAATATTTTTAACGGTGACGTTCCCAGCCGAGTAACTATAGGATTAGTCAAACACGCAGTTTTTAATGGTGTTTATACTAATGACCCATTTTTCTTCGAGCATTTTGGTTAACTTCATTGGCGTTGTCCGTCGACGATATAACTCACAATTCAAAACCTCTGAATTGCGATTTCACTAATAATAAACATGTGCAAGCTTACATGTCGCTGTACGAAGGACTGGGAATACAGTACCACAATACTGGTGTGGGTATTTCTTACGCTGATTACAAGTCGAGTGGGAGGACCTTATTCTGTTTCGATTTAACTGCAGATTCTAACTCTAACGACCCTACTCACGTGTCTTTAGTTAACAATGGTATTGTCCGTGTAGACTTGAAATTCTCTGGAAACTTGGCTTATAACGTCACCGTTGTGTTTTTGGGTGAAAAAGAAGCTTTGTTGGAAATTGACGAAAAGCGCAACGTACTCTCTACAGAATGAATACGAGAGAAATAGACGATATCTTGCGTCCATTGTGTAGTGATTTTCTAGGTGTGTTCCCCTCCAACCATATTTCAAATGGGAGGGGCTGGTCAGTAATTAATCTCGACAAGTGTGACAAACCTGGCAGTCATTGGGTGGTTTTGGGTGATTGTGAATTTTCTGATAGCTTCGGACTGTTGCCTCTTACGAGTACTTTGCTCGAACATTTAAAAAAGAGGTGTAATGGAGATAAGTGGTGGTACAATACTGTGAAACTTCAAGATTTTAATACGAAAACTTGTGGTCATTTTTGTATTTATTACATCTTAAAACGTTGCGAAGGGGCTTCCCCTCTTCAGATAGTTGACTTTTTAAGTGTTAAACCCGATGTAGAACGATTTGTTTAGGATTATGTTAATAAGCTCGTAGTGTAATTGTTTATTTTTATGTTAAATAAATTTGTATAATTTTTATTTATTGTGTGTTTTTCTTTTTATGTTCTCCAGGTGCACTGATGTTCACGTGTGGGCAGTGCGGACGGACGTACGGGACGAGGGCGCTACTGACACGTCACATGAGGGCTTTCCACGACTGTAATCACGTTTGTGATGTGTGTCATCGGTCCTTCGCAAATGACATAAACCTGAGACGTCACTCCAGGCTGCACCTCGTCACGTGCCCCGTCTGTCGGCGCACATTTTCGACGCACGATGCTTTCCTACATCACAGCATCAAGGCTCACACCACCCGACCACCGGAGCCGCCATTGTTCAGGGAAGAAGCGTCTGCGTTTAAATCGTACTTCAAAAGGTATGCGTACACGTTATCCAGCGATACGCGTGACGTTAGTGACTATTTGGAGAACGTGAGACGACACCTTTTAACTTTGTTCTCTTCTTTACTCGAACAAATGGGCTAGTTTAAATTTCTACTCTGCATCTGTGTTGTTTTGGAAAAAAATAACGTTTTGATGGAGAAACTGAACGCATGCCCATCTATTTGTGCAGTGGTGCTCATCAATTGTTGTCTTCTGAATTTATTGATGATGAATTACTTAGTGCGATCAGTAAAATTCTTGATCAATTAGACTCTTTTCAGAAACATGGGTCGGGGTGGGTGGTTTTTAGGATTGACGGTTGTGACATTCACGTTGGTAGGTTCGTTCCTATAAGCGGTGTGTGTGGAAAAGTGACTCTTGACAAATTTTTGCGAGATAAGCACGCAGTAGTGAACGTTTCGTGCAATGACAATAAATGTTTCATGTACAGTGTCCTAGCTGGGTTGTATCCTGCGAATGGTAACCTCAGTAGAGTAAGCCATTATCGCAAATACATGTCTTGGTTAGATTTGAGCGAGCTTTCCTTTCCTACACCTGTAAGTGAAATTGCAAAGTTTGAATCTTTGCATAACTTGTGTATTTTATTGTATGGGTATGAGAACAAAAATGTTTTTCCGATTTATTTGAGCAAACGAAACAATTGTAGGGAAGTTAAACTATTGTTAGTTAACGGTAATCATTATTGTTGGATTAAAAATTTCAATAGATTGGTGCATACAAACGATCAGAAATATGTATGTCACTATTGTTTCTCGTACTTCCGTTCCAATGCCGCTCTGGTTGACCATCTCAGTTTGTGCAGGACTTTTGCTCCTCAACGAGTTACGATGCCTACTGTGAAACTGTTCATGGAGTTTACGAGGTACGGCCAGCAATTGCCAGTTCCGTACGTGATGTACCTCGATTTTGAGTCGGTACTCTCTAAAATAAGTTCGTGTAAGCCTGATCCTTCATCCTCGTTTACTCACAAAACGAGTTTACACCAACCGAGTGGTTACGCTTACGTTGTGGTTGCGCACGATGGTAGCGTTTTCGCACATAGGGTTTTTCGAGGTGAAAATTGCATGGAAGACTTTTTTTCTCATTTGGAAATAGTTTGTGAAGAGATTGAAGTCATTAAAGGGCGAATGCGTGCTTTGGTACCTGATCATGCTTGGTTGTTGGACTATGCTAGCGCAACCCATTGCCATATTTGCGGTAACTTGTTTGGTGTTGGTGACATCAGGGTACGGGACCATTGTCATTTGAGCGGTAAATACAGAGGTGCGGCTCACAATTCTTGTAATTTACAGTACAGGTTTAAAGATTTTCTGCCAATTTTCTGTCACTGTTTAAAGTCATATGATGGCTATTTAATCGTAAAAAGTCTGTCTTATTTTAAAGATAAGAACATTTCTGTCATTCCGCAAAATATTGAAAGGTTCACCTCGATACAAGTTGGAAATTATAGATTTTTAGACAATTTTCAGTTCTTGTCGGCTTCGTTAAGCACTTTGGTTGGGACCTTAACTGATTTTCCTATAATGAGGAAAATCTTTCCAGATACTCACGCTTTGTTAACCAGGAAGGGTGTTTATCCTTATACGTATTGCGATTCATTTTCGAGATTTAATGAGACTTAGTTGCCTCCTAAGGAAGCCTTTTATTCAGATTTAACTAATACTCACATTAACGACGATGCGTATTCGTACGCTAATACTGTTTGGAGAGAAAGAAATTGTCTGACACTAGGTCAGTACCACGACATGTACATTTTGGCTGATACTGCCCTTTTGGCTGACGTGTTCGAACAGTTTAGGGCTCTTAGTTTGAAACAGTACAATTTAGGTCCTTGTCATTTTTACACCCTCCCTGGTCTGAGTTGGACAGCGGCGCTTAAAATGACTGGTGAGCGATTGGAGTTGTTGACGGATGTTACAATGTACAATTATTTTACTGCACCCATACGAGGTGGTGTCAGTATAATCTCTAAATGGTGCGCCCGTGCTACTAATCCTTTGGTGTCAAATTATGATCCTGATGTTGAACGCAGTTCCTTATGTACATAGATGCTAATAATTTGTAAGGCTTTTTTTGAGCATGACGTTACCTTATTCACATTTTGTATGGCTTACAGAACCAGAGCTCGCTTCGCTCGATTTGACTTCTTTGCCTCCTTGCATACCTAAGGTTGATCTCGAATATCCTGATGATATGCACGATTCTCACAGTGACTACCCTTTGGCTCCGGAACATATCGTGATAAATGAAGATATGTTGTCTCCCTTTAACAAGGAACAAGCTGCTAAACAAGGACCTTACGTTCCGGGCTGAAAATTGGTACCTCATTTGATGGAACATAAGGAGTACATTTGCTATTACAAGAATTTGATGTATAACGTTTCGAAGGGGCTTAAAGTCACTAAAATTCATTCTGGCATTTAATTCACCGAGAAAGCGTGGTTAGCCCCATACCTCACTTTTAACAGCATGAAACGAAAAGAGGCAAAGAGTGAATTTGAGCAGTCTTTCTACAAATTGAAAAATAATTCTATCTTTGGTAAGGCTATTGAGAACGTACGGCGGTACATAAATGTGACACTAAGTACTAGCGTGAAAAAGTCTCTCAAATTGATGAGCAAGCCTACGGTTGAGTATTTCGATGTTTTGAACTATAATTTGATGCTTTTCAAAATGCGTAAACAAGCTGTGACTTTGAATAAACCGGTTTTTTTAGGCTGTGCAGTTTTGTAGTTGAGTAAATTAGTCATGTACTCCCACCACTACGACTACATGTTGGAAAAGTACGGTAAGAATTGTAGATTGTTGAGAAGTGACACAGATAGTTTTTTTACGAAATCAAAACTGAAGATGCGTATGCCGACATGGGTCAATCTTTGCATCTTTTTGACACTAGCTCCTACCCAACTAGTCGTCCATTGTACTGTATCGAGAACAAGGCTAAACCTGGAGTTTTCAAGGATGAGTGCAATTTGTTGCCCGTAGAGTCGTTCATTGGTTTGAAAAGTAAGATGTATTGTTATACTTGTAACAATAGTGACAAGAAAGTGGGGAAGGGGGTGCAGAAATCTGTGTTACAGGGTACTGTTACACGTGATCATTACAAGAGATGTCTAGGTGATCAGTTTTGAGCAGTCTAGTATCAGGTCCTATCTCCATGAAGTTTACAGCATTGTTCAAAATAAATTGGCTTTATCTGTAACTGACACGAAAAGGTTCGTTGATTGTACAGGATTGGATTCTGTTGCGTACAGTCATTGTACGTTACGAAACAAACAATAAGTATTTTTATTTTTCTGGAGTGTGACAATTATGACTACTTTTGTACGACAACCTTTTTCGTCATGCTCCGACTTAAAAATACTTTTTGTTTGTGATTTTTGTTTGTGCTTTTGTACTGTTTGTAATTTTTGTTTATTTTACATGCTGTTGTGCATATACTTTTGTCTGTAATCAATGGTGGGTGTTGTATGTTATTGGCTGGTTTTGGAATTTTGTATTTTATTGGTTGTAGTTTTTAGTTCTTGTTAAATATTTCATATGAAAGCTTGTCTCCCGTGTCTTCCTTTTATTTGGTTGTTAGTCTTTGTTGGTAATGGATCTACACGATGATGAGGTAGCTGATGATGGGGATTTAACTAAGATTGAACAGACTATTTATTCAGCAGTACCTGAAACATACAGGTTTTATATTTCATATCAACTAACACGTATAAAATCACGTAAGGTTATACTAGGATGGACTAAAAACCGTGAGCTTATTTTTAATGGTAAGTTGTTACTGGGAGCGATATTGTTGAACTAATGGTACGTTTCTGCCCGTCAAACAAAATGAAGCCCAAGCCAATAGGTTTTGACGAGTTACTGGTTGGACTGTGCAAAATTGACCCTGCTTTTTTCGTTAGATATTGAACGTGATCACCTATATGAATGGATGTTGTTGGTGACTCGATTCATTTGTTGCACCGCTTTTATCATGGACGGTTATCGGCTGTTGCTCGATGCTGCCAAACATCCTTGGTTTTTAAAGACATTCTTGTTGCTGTTTTTACTATTTAATTCTGTACTATTGACTTTGGATGTTGTACGTATGTCCCAACAGAAGACTGAAGAACATCTATTTATGTCATCCGTTTGTTCCACTAAAGATGTTATGAACTGTAAAACTTTAAGTTTTATTGCATTGGATTTTCTTTTATTTTCTTCATGTTATATTACTAGTGTGTTTGCTTACATAGATAGGAATGGTACATTCGTCCCTTTTTCCCACGATGAATTTGAGAACTTGTACACGCATGCCAAGTCCATACTTGCGATGTAATTTGTTTATGTGACGATGAATAAAACAGTTAGTTGTAGTTGAATGGTTTACTTGTCAATTTCTTTTCTGATATTCTAAAACTTTCAAATATCTCAACCACTCCGAGTACTTTCTCGTGTTTTCAATATGTTTGTTTTCAGAAGGGTAAATACAGTAAGAGGGGTAAAGGGGGATAAAGGGGGTAAAGCCATGAAAATGTGACGTCATTTCCAGTAGAAAAAATAAGTTTTTCCGATTTTTGACGTCATTTCCGGTTTGTGACATTATTTATTCAATATGGCGGATCCAAAATGACGTCACTTCCGGTGTCGTAGTACGTACACTTTCTGAGGCCGGAAATGACGTGGAAAAACTAGAAAAAAAAACCGTCTCAAACTGGAAGTCACGTGACTTCCGGTATGACGTCATAATCCAAGTGGCGGCCTGATGGTACTACGTACGTTTTTACTACTACTCCTATTCCATAAGGAATTGCATCGCAAACCAGCTTGAGCTTCTTTTTATGGTCATAATGAACCAGTATCTTAGATTTAACAAAAAGTTCTTTTACTGTATTTACTGCCTTGTCACAATCCATCCCCTAGATCCATTTAACTTTGGGGCTTAACAGCCTGGTCACTGGGGCGAGAATATGTGCCAAGTTTGGGAGATACTTTGAATAGTGGTTTACGAATCCTAAGAAACTTTGTTAATCCTGTATGTTAGTGGGGTTAGGGGTATTGGTAATGGCTTCAATAACCTCTGGCAGGGTATGTAAACCTTCAGCGTTGATCATGGGACCAAGATACTTCAGGCCGTGATAACTTGCATTTGTCAATACGAAGTTTAGCCCCCGCATCTTGGAGTGCAGTCAAAAGTTGGTTCAACGAGTCGTCATGGGATTTCCCTTGCCACTGTCCAAAATGTCGTCGTAAAACGGCATGCACTTAGGAATTTTGTTAGTGACTTGCGTCATAACGAGCTGGAATATTCTTAGAGTTGAGGGAAGGCCTAAAGGCACTCTAAGCCATCTAAAAAGTTCTAGTGGCGTGTTAATCGTTAAAGCAGCTTGGGACTCTATCAAACCAAAGGTATCACTGCCTAATAACTGACTAAATAACTCTGCGGTTGTGGGAACTGGGTAATGGTCCACATCTAGCTGAGGATTAACGGTGGTTTTGTAATCCCCGAAGACACGTATGTCACCGTTCGGTTTGTGAACTATGACCAGAGGGGTCGCCCATTTGGAAGTTTCCACAGCCTCCAGAATACCCAGGCCAATAAGGCACTGAATTTCCTGGTTAACTCATTCTTTTAAAGCAAGGGGGAACAAGGTGAACTTGGCCATAAACCGGTTTTGCATCAGCCTTTACCTGTATTTTGGCTTTGTAGTTTTTGAATTTTCCAAAGCCAGGGCCAAAAAGCTCTGGAAACCACTCTTCAATCTCCTTAGTGTTAACCACAAATGGGTTTAACTTAACTTTTAACCTGTTTAACTTTAGTTTGGAGATCAAAAAAGGCATCGTTTCCTACTCGAAAGACAGAAATCCAATCTTTGCCAAATAAATTCGACTTATAGTGTTTGGAAACCATACCATCTAAATGCTGGGTTTGGCCATTTACAGTTACTTCTAGGTTAACAGTAGAAACATGGTTGACTCCTCCCCTTCAGTGTACGAGTTGATTGAGTATGGGCTATTTAGTAATGGCACATTAGAAAAGTATTTGTTGTACCAGTCCATGGAGATGACTGTTCCATCTGCACCGGAATCTTGTTCCATAAGTAACTCAGTTCCGTTCAGAGTGACTGGAATGTACCATTTAGATATTTTCATTTGGTTAATAACTACTTTGTTAGTTTGAATTAAAGCTGAACCCTGTTCAGTTATGCTGCTCACTCCGATGGTGTTATTTTGCAAGCGATAGTCCTCAACGGACTCTAATTCACTAGTTGAATCATCAAATTGGTTGTTAATGTCACTACCCTCAGTTTCAGACTCACTAAATTAGTTTTTGGTAAGCAGATTAACCTTTTTTCGGTAGCTGTATTTGTTTTTAGCCTTAATTTTGGGAGTAAAACTCTGGGATGATTTTGAGTTTACTTTAGGTGCTTTACCACTAGGGCTTTTTCTACAGACTACCTTTAGATGTCCTTGGGTGTGACACCGGCCACAGATGTAATCTTTGTATTTACATGTAGACTTTACATGGCCATCGTGTCCGCAGCAAAAACAAGTGATATCTGAACCGGTTTTAGGTCGAAACTTAGAAGTTTTGTTTCTCTTAGTGACATAATTCACAGATTTGATGTTTGAAGGAATTTCTGCTTGGTCTGCCTCAGCAGATTCCAGAGACAGAGCAAGAGACACAGTTTCAGATAAACTTAAAGTTTTCTTTAAAAGCTCCATTTGCATCCTTTCAGACAAAATACCAGCAATGAATCTATCACGAATCATCTCACTGTTAATGTTCTTAATTTTGTCGAAATCACAATGTCTAGTTAGAAGCTTAAGAGCTGAAACATATTGATTTAACGATTCCTCAGACTTTTGAGCTCTTCTGAAGAAGTTCATTTGTTCTGACACGACAGAAGGAAGCAGCTCCAAATCGTCTAGAATAGCTTTAACTAATTCAGCATTCGAAAAATCTGTTAGAACCTTAGGAGAAATAATGTTTAAGATTTTGACAAATATCACTCTCCCAACTGATGCCATTAAAATATCCAATTTATCTGCATCAGCAACTTTCTTTGCTCTAAAGAAATAATCTATACGTGTTGAGTATTTGTCCCACGTATCACATTCATTGTCAAACTCAACAAACAGACTAGACAGTTTAGCCATATCGAGTCTGTAACTTAGCAGTTAGGCTAAAACTTAAAGGGGAATTTCAGTGGTTTATACTTACGAAATAAGCCCCTAGGTAATCGTACACAGACATTAGACACACAAAAAACGGCAAACGTAGGTTTAGTATGTCCAAATATCAATTTTCTAAAAGCTGTTTTTTTTTATTCGAAGAGCAGCGCCATTTTTATTCCATTTTAAATCCAGTTATTGACGGTAGGAATCGGGAACTACAGCAAAACTTACGGAAGCAGTAAACGGCAACTTAGCCAGAGCGCATGCGCCACGACCGGTAGCGAGGCTACGCGAGAACCTCCACTTCCACTTCCCGTTCATTCGGTTTCGGTTTTCGCTAAAATTAAACAAACAAATGCGATGCTGTGTACCACAATGTGGCAATTATTCGAAAAGGATAAGCAAATCTACGTCGTTTTATATACTACCTAGTAATACTAAAAAAAACCTCCGAGTGTAGAAGTAGCCAATTTAGGATTGAATGACGCAGAAAAGGAGTAAACGTGTTCGCCACATTTTTCGAAGATTATAACGCTGGAGTTGTGAGAAGAAGCCAATGCTGTCCCCGAACCACACCATGGGTGCCTTTGAAAATTGACTTCATGTTGCGAAGGAACACGCTGTTGCATGGACTAATTACGTACGTTGTGCGACACGTCGCATTATAAATATTAAATAATCCTCTGATCTAGCTTAATTTTTGACGATTACATATAGCATCAGGCAGTAAACTAAACAACCGAACCGCATAAACGTATCTTAACAGCAAGTAGGCTACGCAAATCAACTCCTTCTTGCTGTTCAAAATAATACTGTCTTGTTGTTTATTGCTGTCACGTGAATGAGAGCCGAAACGATGACAAATATTTCTAGTGACGGTTTTTGGTAAAAAAAATAATATATATATATACTAATTCGGGACGTGTAGAAGAAACGAGAGTTACTTTTGCTTGATCTAACCAGGTTAATTTTCGAAGGCACCCTAGGTTGGATTAGGGATCGATCATTATTTATCGCTTGGGGGGGGGGGTAGAAATTAGGG